>NHOP01000046.1:0-22951 GCA_018697155.1 Pyramimonas parkeae | reverse complement strand
TGAGGAGCAGAAGATGAAGCATGGCGACGCGAAGCAGTTGTTTGGACAGGTACCAATCACCATACCCACACTCCTATTTTTGCACTCACCTAAGATTTTCGCAAAACAATCCTGGGTCTTTCATATAAATCCAGAATGTGAGCATTTGGCTGCTTAGTGATGTGTACTTCACTGGCATCCATCCGAATCATGCAATGCCATCTTGAATGTTGAACTGAGAATGTGACGGCGCAATTCTGATGTGCTTGCAGCACATGCTTGTTGCATGGTCCCAGTTTCTGTATCCCGCATTCTGTATCCCTGATTTGCATTGTCAAGTATGAACCATCCGGCATTGTCAATGTCGGATGGCCTAGATGGTATCGCGGCAACTCTTGCCTTGGAGTTCCTGGGTTCGAGCCCGGGTATTGAACTTCCTCGGCTGACGATTTCGCAATCTGAAGCCATGATTGCTGGCGGATCATCTTCGATTAGCGAGTGATTATACCAACCGCCTAAATGGCCACATGGATACTGGTGGTTCAAAAGTTTAAGTTTAGTTTCTGGCATTGGTTCAGCAGGTTTCTCAATCGCAAACCCTGGATGAATGGGGCAGCAGACTCAAATGTAAATGGGTTTTCCTGTTGCAGGAGGTGGATCCAGGTGGCGAAGAAAAGGTGGATCCTATGAACCCATTGGCAAAATCGTCGAAATCACGGGTACGAACTATGTGTTATGTTGTCCCCATGGAGCTTTGTCACAACCAACATGACAGTATTTGTTGTTTTACAAGATTTCTCGCAAAGTGTATTGATTGTACTTCCCACTTATGCACAACCCTTGCAGGAATGCCTTGTTTCCTCATACGCATACACACTCACTCATACATGTGAACTCATCCACCTATATACTCATCCACATATGCCTGTGCGCATGTTTGGTTTCCCTCGTACATGTACACCTTATGCTACACCCCACAGAGGTGTAGCATAAGGAGCACATCGACAATTTGTTTTGCGATCTGTTGTGTTCACTTGCAATCTTGTGTTCTGTTATTTTTCGAAACAGATACTGCTAATACAGTGAACCGTTTTCTTGATTCGCAAGCAGCTGAAGGCTGTGCAACAGGCGACTACAAGGTAGACTGATCTGCTGTCTGTGCCATATACCTTTCACCCGCATGCTGGACATGGGTGCTCCTGTGGGCAAGGTGGTGCACCAGGTGAAGAAAAAAGCAGCCAAAGTGAAGCGCAAGCAATCGTTTGTTGACACTCACCTACATTCTGACGGCTATATTGAGGATAAAGAATTTTCCGAGCTCGAGCAACAGAGAAGAGACAGGAAGCTTGACAAGAGGCAGCACAAGGCAGGCGAACACAGGAGGTTGTCTAAGGTTGATTCTGATGGGGCCAAGGTATGATTGGCAGCGATGAAGCTCAGGCATTTGCGTGGAGGAAATCATATTTGTGCGGAAGTGATCCAGATGCTCTCAATGATCCCAATTATGCCATGTCACATTTGAGGCGAGCCAGATACCCCTGGCAAGAGATTATGTAATTTACTTTCATGGACCTTAGGTTGTCCTGCTTGTCAATGTGCTGAGATAAATGTGCAATGGTGCCACAGATATGTGAACTTATTGATCTCCAGTGGTGATTATTTTGTATAAGACAGTGTTGGGATTATAGTACTTTCAGGCTGTGCAAGTGTTCAAGTTTTTTGCTGTGTATGTGTATATGTTTTTTTTTCTGGCTGTTGGAGTGTGCTTGCAACAATCGACCTTGCCTTGCACTGCTAGGGTGAGGTTTGCCCAACCTGTGCTTGCATGCCCAAATTTTACATCTTGTCATTTTGTGGGGGGGGCATGAAATCATTGTACCGTGTGAGATGAAGACCCAAGCTACCGGACTGCCACTTCTGATGTGTACCATAGTACAGATTACACAATTGTGATGTGAGAAAGGCAGCTGCTGGATCAAATATCAAGATCACAAAACCCTGTTGCAGTCTGCAGAGCATTCCACTTCAAAACGGATACACACCTCATCCAAGATCTTGCCACTCGAGTATTCAGAATTACGTGTTGGGTAAGCAATCAGATAGTGTAGATGTACCCATCAAATGCCAACGTCTCAAGGATGTAACGGATGAGACGCTAGGTGGTGTATGCGATTGCATCATGCGTTTAGAACGCTGACCTGGAATCTGCTAGCCGCCGGCGTTATGAACTAAAGATGCGATCCGTCCAAATGTTGATGCTTTTCTCCTGCATATATTGAGTATTAATAAATACTGGTTGGTACGCAGCCCATCACATATCCACAGCTATCAATGCTCATATTTCCAATCATTTCATCATACGCATTACCATGCAGGACTCATTAAGCACCAACACGATCAAACACAAGTCTGCGGGAGTTACGATAACAGAGCGTTCACTCCCGGGGATTACATGTTCCTCCTCACCGCTGCAGCCTCGTGGGCCTGAAGGCAACAAGAACAAGGGCCTGCGCAAGGGATGGACCGGCAAAACCAATTCTGCCGTGCCTATGCTACGGAGGACGCCGATGCCTTCGCAAGAGGACAGCAAAGACTTAATGAAGCAGGAGTACATGCTCCGAAGGAAATGGTGAGTTGCATCATGATGTCCTCATGAAGTTCCTACATCTTTCACACCTATCAACGCTTGTCCCCACCTTCATTGATCGGGTACACCTCTTCACCGGATACATAATCAAGTATGCTGGGATCACCCGCGTCGAAGTCAATCTACAAGCCCAGACCTCATAGTCATGATTGAAAACAATTTCATCTTTCCATCGTCTGGTGTGATTTATTGGTTTTCGCAAGAATTCGCACACGTGCTGGAACCTGCTCGCAGAATAGGGTGGACACCTGTTGAGTTTCTCCAGCACATTGTCGCGTAATGACAGGTACGTAAACGGTATGCGCAGCGACGCAGCAACCCTGATACAAAGAGCCTTCAGGGGTTTCAAGAGGCGGAAGCTGCTCAGGCTAAAGGTTTGCCTCCGCAAGGGTGTTTGTTTCGAGCGCGCGACAAACCCAGCTAAAGTCAGCGCAGCTACTAACTCGTGTACCGCATTTCAAAGCAAGGGAAACATTGATCTCGCAGCGTCTCATTTGTTGTCTGTTTGATATTTGAATAAGAATGTTCATGCTTGTACACATCAACCATGCGCGTTTATGTGATGCATGCATTTTTCCACAGCTACCTATCGTAGGTGCATCTGGCGAACAGTGTAAGGTTTTGAAATTGCACTTATGGAACAGTGTAAGATTTTTAAATTGCAGTCTAATCGGCTGATATTTGCATGAGGTACTCAAATTTCACATTGTGTGTTATCGATGTTTTTTCCCGAAAGTCCTTTCTGGTTTCCGTACCTTGCAGGTAGTTGCTATAGATCCTTCAAGTGGATCTGATAACGCAGTAATGACCTCCGTCGATGAGCGGCAGCTGAAGTTTTTGAGATACCACTCCATCATTTCGAACCAAAGCGCATGGCCGGCTTTAACTTCCAGCTCTGCAGCACTGAATCCAGACGTTGGCATAAACAATCGAGGATTGCTGCGCACGCCAACGACTGATCCTGACTGGACCGTGTTCGACAGACATGTTTGTTGGCAACAACTACATCATGCCGATGTACGGCATATATCGAGAGAAGAACTAGAGGGCTTGGGATTTGACGTTGAGCAATCACAGAGCCTGATGCGTACTATGAACAGGTGATGAGACTTAGTTTACGTTAAGGTTGTCTGCCCTGCAAACAATGATGCACAGCTTCCTCGATTGACACTCGTGGAACCTGTGCATCCCTGTACGAAGCTGTGAGAAAAATTGTTTGGGCATTTGTTTCACTTGTGCTTTAGGAACTCTCTTTACTCACGTAGGACTTTGGGAGCAATGCTTGTTGTCGTCGCATAAACATGTGTGCATGCCAGTGTGCAGAGCGATGTTCAACCTGTATTTGGTACGAGACTTACTGTGTGTTCATCTTTCCCAATCAACCCCCGAGCAAAGCCTAGGTAATGCTACGGGTTACAAGCCACATCATCGTGGCCTTGAGCTGAGGATCAGCGTTAACCTCTGCCATCCATCAATATTTCACTGGGAATTGGAGGGTCCATTCTGATGTGCATACAATGACAAATTAATCACTGAATGATCCAATTTGCTGGCAGATTCAAATATGTGTAGTTAATGTTGTCATCTATGTGTTTGTTTGCTTGCAGCGGAAGGAATTCGCATCGCTTTGCACCCCATTTGGGGTACGACTTCCACGCCCCCGACCCGACACTTCCCACGGAGTACGGCACATATTGCCCTCTGGCTAAGCTCTATAAAGGGGGAGGCTTCGGCCTGCACACTGCAGGTACTATGCGCTTAACACCACACTTTTTCAGGAAATCTCATGGTCTGACATCTGCGTGACATATGTACTTTGCCCACCAGTATATCAAAGATAAACTTGCTTTTTTGTTATACACATTGTGATTCTCAAGAGATTTGCACTCTGGACACCAAATATTGTGCGGTTGGACTTGCAATATTTTCGCAATTTACCTGAATGATTTGGCAAATTATCTGAACATAGGGTACCCAGAGGATGTGCCAGTTGCTTATTAGAACATACTGGTAGGATTATTTCACTGACAGCTGACTTGTTTACAGAGTGAAGGCTCGCCACAATGATTTGCGTAGTTTTATGCATCAACATGTATTTTTTTGTAGCTTCGCTACTTGCGTGCGTATTCCATTTCATGTCAAATGTGCACTAACAAAAGTCAGCACCTTCCCCTTGTTGCAGCTTCTGGTGGTACCCAATACCGCGTCATTCCAGAGTATATGGAGGAGCACAGTGAAAACGTATCGCGCATGTTCCGGTCGCTGCGGCTGACCAAGAAAATCCAGGACGATGTGGAACGGATGGTAGCAAGGCATACAATGAGAGATGAGTGGTGTCAAGGCTATGAGATGGAAACGCGCCAGGATATGTCAAGTTCATCCCCTCGTCCCCAGAGAGGGGTTACAAGTGCACGGTGAGTTGGAGCCCAACCTCCGAAATTTGGAAGTCAGCGTTTTGAGTGAGACATGTTTTGGTGCTTAGCTTAGGATATTTGAAAGCCTGGCTGAAAGATTGAAAGCCTGGCTGGAAAATTGAAAGCCTGGCTGAAAAATTGAAAGCCTGGCTGGAAAATTGGAAGCCTGGCTGGAAAATTGAAAGGCCTGGCTGGAAGATTGAAAGCCTGGCTGGAAAATGTCACAATTAGCTACAGAGACTTCTGTACGCTACGATGGCACCTGTTCGTTTGCATTGTTTATCACGCGACACCATGTGCTGTGGCATATTGCGAGGACACCCTTTCTACTAACAATCAAAGGTCGATCGTTTTTCTCAAACAGAAAGAGTGAACCTGAGTGTAGAATCTAATCCCTACACATGTGTTGAATATTGTGCGAATTTTCGCGGTGTGGGTGTTGTTACAAACAGCGGGCGAAGGATATGGAACCGAGGAAGTGCGCCTGGAGGTTCTATAGACCCACATGACGTTCCGGTTGATATCTCTCAGTACGAGAGTGAGCCAGAGGATGATATTAATAGCACGGGCTCCGCTCAGAGGTGCCACAACCACTCCATGCATCGTGAACGCGCTGAACATGTGGAGAGCGCCCAGGAGAGATTGAAACCGGAGGTGGTGTTTCAGCTCCCTGAAAATATCTCTTCACACCAATTCAGGGTATGTCTTTTTCACCGTTGTTTTGTTGTTTACAGAAGTGTTAGTTCCAAGAAAATGCCCACACGAGTTGCATGAGTTGCATGAAGCCTGTCAAAAATCTTCAACATGGTATGATTGGTATATTGTCGTAGCGCTTGGTCGCATGCAAAGGCTGTCGTGGGGAAAAGGGTTCTTCAGTTGCTTGCACCGTGTATTGGCAATGATACATGACCTTGTCATATATATGCAAGTAGGAAGTGGTCGACAATCACCATGTAGACAGGTAAGCATCCTTTCTTTGTAACCCTCAAGGAAGCCTGATTTCATTTGTTGACAAATCTTTCATATTTTGATTTGCTTGGTTTAAGGACAGTAGTGGATTTGCTTCCCACAAAGCAATTTATTGAAATTGTTCGAATTCAAAAACAGCATTTGGGTGAGTTAAGTTTATGGGCTGGGTCACCAGGAGATTTGACCAATGTCTTGCTCATATACTTTCCTGTATGGCTGCACACATCGATCTAGCGCTTTGTGCTTGCTATCATGGTTGCCGGATGGTGCATTTGCGAATGTGCTGGTCCACAATTTGGTTTGTTGGTCGCTTGCAACAAGTGCAGCGGATTCAGGCTTCACATTAACTTGCGTCTCTGCCTAATGCATTGCTGAACTCTAGTAATTTGATGTCTTTGATTTGTTGTTTCAATTTCACAATGATTAATGTTGCTATATTTGAATCGTGTCAAAGTGTTCTGACCCTTACTTTTGTCCAGTAACTTGAAAAACGATTGCCATGTGTGATAATTTGCATGCGCACAGTTCTACCCAAGCTACTCTGGCCGCAAGACGAATACAGGTTGGGGTGCGCCATCTGGCTTGTACCCACATGTAGCAACCGAATCAGACAACAGGCCTTATCAAAGGTACGATTGTTGCAGTACGCAATCTGCAGTTGCCATGTTTTGATATCATACATGAAAACATTGGCACAATTCTGGAAGCCACAGTCGGTATTCATCACAAGCATTTGACTTCGAACCCATGGACGTTGACTTGCATGTTTTCCACTGCAAAGGAAGAGTTCGTCAGTGTTGCTGCACTGGTGTTGCTTGAACCTAGGTTAGTTCACAGTGATTTCTTGTGTGTACATGGCCGCAGACCGCATCACAGTCAGAAGTATTTTGTGATGTCAGAACCTTCATTGTTCACGATGAATTCTCTCGGCCTTCTTGTACACATGTATGGTGGGGGTGTTGTGGATTCAGGATAACGCACTCAGCACGCTACCATCCACTGCCCACTCAAACAACGAGTGTTAACTACGACATGCCTCGTACTACCTTGCCGTTTCTCAAGCCAGAGCCATCGTACGGGCACGATGATAGTCACCTTGTACTCCGGGCTATGAACGACCCCTTGGAAAACTTCAGTACATCCCCCAAGAAAGAGAACTATGGCATGATCCAAGCGAAAACATCGAGGTACAGAACTTCCCCGCTAAAGACTTCGAGCTGTGTACAAACGCGGAGTCAAAGCTCGCGTGCGTATCAGTATGTTGCACAGACTTTACCGTGCCTAGTTGTCAGAAACATGGGTGGAGATGCAGATATAAGGACACGCAGTACAAGCGCTGGTCCAAGTGCGTTCCCAAGACAAAGTGTTGACAGCGGAGCCGGCAATAGTGCATCCCATACTTCATTTCCAATGCTATTCAACTCTCCAACTCGGCACAAGCTTGGTGGCGCGTACGACCAAGGAGGACGAGGATACCAAGTATGAGCGTGCCGTACAGGATTTCACCGGCGGTATCTGCGACTTGTGCGAAGAGACCGAGAGCCGACTCGAACACCCAACACACTTAGTCACCGCGCCAGTTCTTCACATGCTGCAAAGTTATTTTGGCCATAGACTACAGTAGTCGGGAGGGAATTTGTGGGGTTGGAATATGCGCGCCAATACCTTGAAGCAGCTCGCGATGGCACCCGTTCGTTGGGTGGCGATACTGCTCCGATTGATAGCAAATGGTGCCTCACTGTGCTCCGAACCTGTAGATCAGC
This sequence comes from Pyramimonas parkeae, assembly GCA_018697155.1. Taxonomy (NCBI): domain Eukaryota; kingdom Viridiplantae; phylum Chlorophyta; class Pyramimonadophyceae; order Pyramimonadales; family Pyramimonadaceae; genus Pyramimonas; species Pyramimonas parkeae. Next base: position 15,179 of record NHOP01000046.1, on the reverse strand, counting down.
ATCAACGAGCACCGCCGGTAATGTAAGTCGTCCTTTTGGTTTCCTGTTCATTTGGTCACCTCCATGCACTTTAACTTTGTAAACCACCGGTGGTATCATGGTGGTTGTTTAAGCGATTGGCATGATCACTTGCTAATCGAAGATGACCCGTCGGCCAGCATGGCCTATAGTGATCATCAGCCGAGAGGCAGTACCTACCCATGTAGGGGCTTGAACTCGGGTCTGCCGCGTAGAAAGCCGTCGTTCTACCAACTAGGCCATCCGACATGGTCACCCTCCATGTTAATTGCGCTCCATATAGCATTGGCAGCAAAAGTCTTGGTCGAAGTGACATCATACGATGGCGGTAATGATGTTGACATAGACCTACTCCTCATTGCACGTTAAGCTATGTCACCCAGTCCAATTGGCAGTGATTTGTTGCTTAACAACATCGTGATGTTGAGGACGCAGCAACAGCGTACAGCCAAGTACACTATCTAAGAAAGTTCATGGACATTTTTCGTAGCGCGATTGATCGACTGATTGATTTAATTCAGTGAACCACCCATAGAGTGTGCATTTTGTCAGAGGCAGGCGTACCCCTTCAGCCACAAGCGATGCTCCTATCTTTCTATATAGGACCCACAAAGAATCGTTCAGATTTCAAAAATCACCAGTGGATGTCAATCCTAGAAACCGCTTCATTTATGCGTGCTGGGCGTACTGTTCTCAGCATGAATCGTGATTTGTATGAGGGGATCTTTGAAGCGGCGTTCCACGTCAGGCGAATGCATTCGGATAACGGGCCCGGAAAAAGCGTAATCAATCATGCGTTTATCTTAGTATCAAGATCGTTGAAAGCCGGCAACTGGATTCGCAGCCACTTGTATGTGCGAGTAGGGTAGTCATATGTACAAGCTTCGTATCATGTACCCATGCTCATCTTTGGCAGCGTCTGCGCATTCGAATGACAGTGGTACCCAGGAAACAAAGCTCTAGAATTGGGGTCTGAGCGGACCCGAAGAAACGCCGGTAATCGGCCCGCGGCCAGTGAGTAACAGTTCGGTCGTCCTGAAGAGAGTGGTGACAAATTGCATGCCATTCGATGATTCCAACAACTATCCAGAAGTTTGCACCCGACAGTCATTTCCTCAGTGACAATTACACATTCTGTATGGTGTTTTTGGCTCGGTTTCACAAACATCGTGCCACCTTGTTGTTCAGCCAAATTAATTATCATTTGTGCGTGTTGCAATATCCACGATTTTCTGAGAGCTCGCCCATTTGTTTTTGTGACCATTAGAACTGTTTGCGATCCACTCTAACATTTGACAGAGATCAGACTAGAAAGGAGTGTATTTGCTCATCGCCCAAATGCACAGCACCGAAACTTCTTCGCAATGCACAGGTTTTGATTATGTGTAGGACAGGGTACATAGACGCAGCAGAAATTTAGTCCTGTAGATCGGAAAGGCTCGATCCACGGAGCAGCACCACGTCGTTTGTCGATCAAGACACATTAAATGTCTTGCAATAGTTGGTACCCATGACGATCATGGAATGGAGCGTTCTATCGATTGTGCAAGAAAGTGTCGACGTGCCAAGTACTCATGCACACGATAGGGTTGAATATCAAGAATGGTTTCATTAACATTCTGAGATTGAATTCAACAAAGGCTACGACAATGAGTGGATCTACAACATGATCAAATCCATGATGCCCCTAAGAGCCTAGCGCCATCTGTTTATAGTGAATTCATCAGAGAAACACATACCTTGCGCTGCGGACACAGCAGCTACTCTCTGAAAATTACTGTCTTGGTTTAATTCATTGTTCGAATGCAAGTGGCGAGAGGCAACTCCATTCAGATAATACATTGTGGCTAGTCGCAAACCATAGTATTGCAATAGAGATGCTGACATGTTGTGCGGTGACAGTCACAAAGAATCGAGAAGAGTGCCTTTGCGGGAGATGCCTCCCGCTTCAAGCCGTCTAATCATGGTATGGAAAGACGTCACAAATGGCTGAAAAATCTGTGTACCTGGTTTAAAGCTGTTTCATAGACCTGGTTCGGAGTTGTTGCATTGCTGGTCAATGTTGATAGATACACAGAGATCGTGCACGAAAAAGGCATTCCACGCTGAGTGCACGACTTGGACTCCGATGCTTGAAGACAGGAATTCGAGGTATTTGTTGTGCTGTATCCAGTGCTGTTTATTGATTTTCTTGACGCATATCCAATGACAGGGAGCCACGGCGTGACGGAACACCTGCAGCCTGATCGCCCGCCACCATAGCGCGAACATTTCTCCAGAGCTTCGAACCATACAGCGTGGTTGTTCAGTCATCTTCCCTTTACATTCTACTTCCGGATGGATTCTACTTCATGCAGAGCTGCACTTTGCCTTTGCTCATGTTCCTGACACCACCCAGTAGTACATCCCGCATGAAATCACCTTTTACAGAAGAGCCTCTCATGCACGACAAACAGAAGGAAGGTTTCCCAAGAAAAATTCACGCTGCAGTAGGGATGGGCTTGAGCATGAAGTACAACAAAGAGATCAGTTCCTGTGTTCCATTGCCTTGAAACAGCAAGATCATGATCAAATTACTTTGCCAGAACCATCATCAGGAGCATGCCCACAATCATTTTGTTTTTTCTGTACTTTGACGTATGATGAAGACAATCCAAGGAAGAAAATATTGTCAAGAACACAACACAGACACAACTTTGTGCAAACGTGCAGCAGATCTGATCGATCCGATTGAATCAGTCGTCTGATTGGATTCGGGAACAATTTGAGCAAGGATGTGATTGAATCCTCTTAGATCGGGCTATGTGTGCTTGTTGTTCTACACAACAGTTGTAAGTTGACATTCACACCACCGACATTCACATTCACAACACGATGATCGCAAACTCAATATTCTTCGATGTATTAGCAGGTGGGCACTGAACATGGAAACCCCAAAATAAGCTGTTAATGCGCGCATCCTGTTTCAAAGCCCAAAATCGAAACACATTACTTGTACATTCATTGGTGTCACAGCGATTAAAAGCAAGGGCTGTTGTCTCTGCAGGTTGTGAGGTTTCTCTCTGCTGGTTTGCACATGCCACTGAATCCTTCAAACAGTGTACCATGATCTTCATCATGACAAACACACATAATGCCATAAAGGTCTCTCTTTCATGATGTGGGCAAACAAATCGTGCAAGCCATGAAACAAATACAGCGACTCCTGGAAATTGCCACGTACTGCCTCATGTATACTAAGGCGTCGCCCACATCCTCCAACGCAAAAACCCTGACAACAAACACCCACATCACAGAGCCAATCAAGTTCATACATATCCTTGCAGAGCACTTGAGCATCAACATATCTATGGGTTTCAAGCAATAGGACGTGATACATAGGACGTTGGACGATAATGCAGTTTTAACATTGCATACTTATGCCACATTCTACAAACGGGTTGGAGGACAATCAGTGCCACGATTTCAGTACAACGTCGTCCATTAATTCGAATTTGAAATGTTCTTGATTCAAAAGACAGGTGCTGTGGTTTCAGATCACAGCACCTGTGATCTGAAACCACTTTCAACCTCAATCCCCAAAAAATGGCATACACAACTGCCCCTGAAGCACCAGAAGGCACGGGAGAGATCAAATAGAATCATGGATACGTTCTTCAACTTCTCACTTCTCAATGATGAACTTGCAGGCATCATTGAGAGTTAGTGAATGAAATCATTCAAATCAGCCATGCCTCAGGCATCAGCTCGCCCCACAAACTGGTTTCCTGATAGCTAAGAGACACCTGGAAAAAAAACAAAAAAAACTTTACAACGGAGTTGTTCACGTGAAAGCGATGCATTCAATATGAAAGTGGAGACTTCAAGTATGTCACTCCATATGATCCACGAAAAAAACATCAAGAATGATTGCACACACTTCGGTTGCACGAAAGCAAATATCAAGTTCTCTTTCGACATTTTCACGACACCTGGACACCTCGGTGCGTAGATGAGTTTGCAGTAGGCTGCCCACTTCATTCAATGCTTTGTGCGCATGAATCGAGCCCTCCTTGGTTGAGTTTAATTTCTCCAAAATTGCAGTCATCCAAAACCCATCCAGGGTTTTATTCTGAAAAATTGGCAGAAAGGGGCACAGCAATATAAACAGAATGGACTGCTGAAAATCAAGATGCACTTTTCACATGATCAATGAGTACGATTCGAAATACAATATCCGGAGTATCAGATGAATGGTACACCAATGAGTGTGTACGGCGATAAAAACTGGCACAATCGCAGCATTGGGTGCGATATCAGCGTTTGATAGCACATATTGCCGTTTTGAGGGAGACAATTCATGAAAAAAAGAGGACATGCTGACCCACCTGGAAAATCAATTGGCTCCATGCGACCCCATCAACTGGCTTGCCGGAGAGTCCCCCATATACACACAGCTTACCGCCTAAAAATAACACCACTGATCATTCAACTCAATTTCTTGCACCATGGAATTCCGCCAATCAAGAAAACATTTGCACTCACGTTCTCATCATCTGCCCAAGAAATGTTCGAACACGGTAACATAACATCAACGCACCTGTTCACCACACTAAGAATGTGAAGTGAACGGCCAAACAACAAACAAATATGGGAGGAGTACGCATACAAAACGTATCCAAAACTATGGCAAGTAAATATGATCACTTTATTCACGCTGCTTAACCACCATACACAGCAACATTCATCCAAGAGCTTTAAAGGATTTGCTAGCTCTTTGAACAGTATTCCAGCTGAGTTGCTGAATTCCCCCCCAGTATTGCACCTGACTCAACAGCGCAAACATTTTCTTGTATGTAAGGACAAACGAAAAACGCAAATCTTACCAGGGGCTAGGGCGTTTAATATTTGGCCAGCTTGAGGACCAGCAACCGCATCAAAGCCCAATTTGCATTCAAGGGCTTGACATGCATCCTGACGACAACACACACATGACTCGATTCAGCCTTGCCCCATTCTGCAAAACAATATTGGTATCACAAATTTCATCAAAGAGTCCACAGAAGCGATGAAAAAGATCACCACTACATAGGAATGTTCTTGCATGCGTTCATGGTACTATTCTGTAGTTTGAAACCGTGTATGTACTCACAGTTTTGCATGCATAGCTGGTGATAGCTTGAAAGTGTGATCTCTCCTTCGGCCCTAGGCGCTGCCCTCACGCATATTGGTGGAACGTTACCACGCCAGTAGTACAGAGCACAGATGCAATGAGCATGTTCGGGACAAGGAACGTCGCCTCCTAGGAAACAATGTGCGCGGGCGAAAAATAGGAAATTTGTTTCGCCAGGTGGCGTCCATACATCCATCCATCACTGAAAATGTTGATCATTAATGACTCAAGCATTGTAGAATCTTCGCAACAGGATTTTGCGATTGCATGTCACTACAATTCTCTCAGCTATCGCTAGATGTTTGATTGCGCACAAAGTCGGAGATAGAGCGCGTGTTTATCAATCACCTTCAAACGCGTATCAAAGCCGTCTGCAGAAGAGTCTAACACAGTCTTCGCCCCTGCATGTGAAGTATCCAATGCGTCCGGGTGCATCCTTTCATAGATTGAAAAATAGAAAATGAAGAAGAGGCTGAGCTTGTGGGCAATCCTCGACAGCGTGCGCTCAGGTTCACATCTTTTTGAAGCGAAAAGCATGATGTATGTATGCGCATTTTGATGCATACATCAATTGAGCGAACGCACATACTACAAGGTTGATGATATGCTTTCGAGGTATCGCAACATCCACAAACCCGAAATTTTCACATGTAATTTTCACAATTTTCACACGACGAAAAAGTCACTTGTCTTGAATATTACAAATACATTTCAACTACATGCTGTAGATTCAACATATTGTCACAGGTTCCAGCACACCATAAGTGCATACAACAATGAGACATGTTTACACAATGCTGAATGACAATACAGAGCTACCAGGCCTTTGTCTGGTCTCGTGCTTTCAGAATTCTCTGCACGGTGGCGGATGAGAGTGAAAAAATACTATACAACCCCTACCTATACAACACGCAATGCATTAACTGTTCCCCACTACACAATCCATACATATAAAACATGACACAGCTCCGCAAACATCACGTCGACACCCTGAATCCGATACAGCTCCACCCAAGGCTACAGGCAACTGATGCACAAGAGTCTTGGTGTGTGTTGGTTTGGTGACATGAATTGCGTTGATAAGGCATATATCAATCACATGTATATGCTATCATGTATTCCGCTTCAACACGTGCTGTGCAAGGAAAATGTTGCAGGATGCGCATGGGGCAAATGTTACGAAGGAGGCATTCCTGTCTGTACCTCCACCTCATCTCATCACTTTGAAGATGTCCACTCTCTTCGCTGAATGCAATGAATTCGCGCTTCACAGATAGCCCACATGAGCAGTTGTTGCAGTATTGAGCTCATGCCATGGAGGTTTCTGTTTTGAGTGATTATCTACATCTGGTCATGTTTGCTGGTGGAAAACAGATTGAACAGCGAGATTGCAGAAACTACAGAGATTGGCTGGTGGACAAAAAACTGAATAGTCAATCTGCAAATCAATTGGCCTGTGTATTGGATAGGTGCAAAAGATGGGCTTCCAATCATAGAACTTTGCATGATATCTGCAGTTGCCACGGTTGCCGGTTCGTCACGGATGACGTCGATTAGAAATATGAACATATCCAGGAGGATTACTTTACCGGCCTCATAGCAGCTAGGCGCTTGGTCGGGTCTCCGCACCACTGCTATAGTGGCAATGCCGCAGGCTGCAGCATATCTACGGCAATGCCCACACCAACTTCACAAATCGTGTCGAAGATCAACAACAAATTGTTCACAACGCATCGCTCACAATGCACCTAGAAGTGTTCCAGTGGCTATTCTAAGCATTGACAAATTGCGGGTTGCTGTTGCATAGTCAAAATCAAGGTGCAATGTACCACATTCAATCAATGTTTGGAAAGCACTAGACACTATCATCGGTTCAGAGTGGTTCTGCCAGCAAACCGATCAAATCAACCACACAGGAGGCTCTGATGAATTTGAGAGAAAAAAATGCCATCAAAGTGGGGTTTACCCACCTGGCAATGAGCTGATAAAATGTTGCTGTTGAGTCTATGTATAGACTGAGTGTACACAGACTGCCAGGCGACACAGCTGGCAGGGCACTGGCTGCATTTTCACGAGGTCGTGAGAACATGTCCCGGTGTTGCAGCTCTCTGCCTGGGCAATACTACCTAAGAAACGGGGGACCTGGCTAGGGACAAATCATTGCAATTGCCTACCGCATCGCAATGAGATCTGGTAATCAAAAAGCGAAGGATCTGCCCATAGCACTAGCAAATAGATGTGCGCCTGACCTGCAGGAACTGCGACACACCTCGCAAAATCTTCCCTGATACACTGGTGATATAGAATACATAGCGTAAGCATGTTGTCAGCGCTGAGACACATAAAGACTGTGTCAAAGGTCATTGGTCACATCGCAACTTGCACTGCCTATGGCTAGCTACATCCGGATCCTAATCACGTCCGATACTTTCTTCCAGGCATGTGGGTTGACGAGGTAGACCATGGTTCATGCTTGTCGGAATCTGACTCCTGTTGGGCACAATGTGCCTTGGCGACTACGAGATCGTACACGGCAGGTGCAGGACGATACAGCATGACATAAAGTATCCACCAAGGCTGGCACTAGGAATAAAGAGAATTACATTTACAAGGAATTCCATAGGCTCGAAGAGTGGCTACTCCCGCCTGTGCGAGCTCTACGCGGCATGCCAGTTAAAACGTGCGACACAACACGTGAGTCTCAGAATCTGTACAGAATTTCAATTGTTGTTGTCACCTGGTGAGTTGACGTCCCAAGCCGCTGGCGGCCGCAGTCGCTAGTATTGCCTGTCAAAGATGAAGGACCAGGGCTCAGCAAAAGAGACAGAACATCCTTCCAAACGCAGACCTACAGATTATCTGGCATTGACGACAGTAGGGTTGTGCAAAATTGTGTTGAGGGTACAAATCTGACTTTGTACGCAGGTTCATCCAGTGTTCGCATAAACTCTCCATGCCACACCCATTACATATTGCACATTTGTGCGCGCAGGCACTGGGGGAACTGCAGGGCGTGGCGAAGCGTCGTGTGCAGTAGCACAGAGATTGGATGATGTTTTCCTTGAGTGTTTCTTATGTGTCATCTTACAATGTACCCAACACAAATCAAATCCAAGATACTCTGCTCTGACAGTCGTATATGCTGTGTGCGTTACACGTCCTCAGCAGCCTAGACACATACCGAGCTGAGGCACCAGTGACCGACGCCGCATTTGGTGAACATGGACTTACGAATACCAAAAGACTGGTTCAATGCAAATTTGGAATACATGTCCTCGAGCTCCACAATATGAATGTCCGACCTGGTGCATGAAACTAAGATAGCTTGAGCAAGTGAATGCTTCCACATGGCATCCTGTCTGGTGGTCACAGGTGACATTCACATCAAAATACCACAACAAGGTGGCAGCATCCGTCGGATTCCATAATCCAATCTTAGTTTGGCAATGGAACCAGGATCTGCTGTGCTTATGCAAATCTAGTGGACGTGTGACTTTCAAAGTTGAACCATCCTCATAATTTCTAACAATACCAGGAAATTACCAAAAGGCACAAACAAGGTCTTGTAGTTCTTGTACAACCAGCTCAATCACAAAAAAACTTGGCATATCATGGAATGGCCTTGGCCTGAGAAATTGTGAAATATGGCTTTGATGTAGCGCTTCAGATGTACGCTTGCCCGCTCCCGGGCATGAGCTTGGGTTTGGGTTGGTCATATGTGAAAACCACAAAATACTAAGATGATATTGAAGAGGTGATGTAATTGCCTACCTTCTCCCCACGTCGCTTTGCCATATCAACCATAAAATATGCGGTGAGTGGGTTCACAAGTGCCCCGGCCGAGTTGCCCAGGTCCGTGCCCTCTGGCAGCGCCATGCATTGCGACATCTGCAACAAGCAATATAGCTAGCGTGAAGGCCATTGCAAGAAAGATCGTCACACACTGGACATCATGGTCACCCTAAAAAAAGTGGTAAACGCACTCGTCAATTAAACGTCGCCAGCCAGTGAACATGGCCTTTGACAAACCACATGCCTATTCACAAACCCCCTAAGCCAAAGCTCAATCACCAGATTCCATGAGAATTTGAATACAGAGTCTGGCCAACTAGGGCACCCAAAATGCGCTCTACCTTCTGAGCGCAATTCAACTTCATCATTGCATCAAGAAACTGCTAGACCATCGCCGGCGGCTTGGTAGTGGGTCACACACTGGATCTGGTAGACGAAACAAAATCATTATGCCGTACAAAAAGCTACAGCTTCTGTGTTTTCGTCTGTAGTAGAAAAACAAGTACTTCCATTCAAAACACCGAGTAGAGCGTCGCTAAATTGATAAGCAACCGCGATAGCTACCAGCATGTACTTTGTGTTCCATGGTGTGGACCTTGGTTGCGTACTGACAAACAACCACTCACAAAATTGATGGTCTCACCTCAGTCAATGATTTCTTCGTTTTTGAGAGACCAAATTTTCTGTTACGTTCAATACGAAGGATACTCCATGCATACTATGTGCAGATGCGATCTAGATGCAGGGACTCTGTGCATACAAGTTCCATGCAGCTTCACAATTCAAAATCCATGACACCGGCAGATATCTGTCGCAGAGGATGCATAACTTGTCAATGCGATCTGTTGATCAATGAATTAAACCACAACTTGTAGTGCTGATTCTTCCATTTTGCAGTTTATACGGTACAAGTGATCAAGGAATAAAAATTCTCCAAAATTCGAATATCATCCCACATCCAGTGTATGTGTTCTAATGCATAAACTCACCTAGGTGGGGATGGGCTCGTCGTGAAGTTCCTGTGACGTTCAAGCGAACCCTACAAGCGCATTTGACGAACGAGCTGCCGGCAGGTTGACAAGAACCCGCCAACCAAAGCCAATTGCAACTGGGACACACCGTCCAGCATATCCCGAGACAACTTGTCCAAGCGGAGTAACCCTAAACGTGCACACTCTACCCACAGGCGCACCGGCGCAACACAGTAGTCCGCCCATGTGCCAAAAGAGCGGAAAGCAACGCGTGTGCCCGTGGGCAGTGAGCTCTCACATTCACCCGAGTGTTTTACAACAACCCCACAACCCTCGAAACCTGCTGCTCCTGGCAGCTCCAGGGGCTTCCCGTAGGCTCCCTGCACACACCCTCCCCAAACCCTTCAATCTGTCAGCCCTCATTCAACATATTGCAAGTGAAAATCGAGCACGAACAGTGAGTTGCCCAACATATAATCCGGGAAATGGAATGACAGTTCTGGAAGGGTGAACGCGGCGACAACTGAGTGGCCCTATCAAGGCACGATCACTGGCAACATGATCAGTATTGTGACCAGCACGATACGTCACAGTTGCTGCTGAGCGACACGAGTGATATGGTTCTGGGGCAACGATTGCGTATACACACGCACAGCGACAGCAGCTTGGACGCCAAAACCATTCGGTCCCCAATGTCACCTAGCAGGGTCCTGGAATCAGAAACAGAGGACATGATCTGATCCTCAGAGCTTATGTCATCGGCTTGAAGCAGGATAACTTTGTGTCAGGAGCACCACACCGAAGCCATGCGCAGCAATGCTGCATTTGCTCGCAGGTCATGGGTAATTTACGATGATCAATAGGGAAAAACATCCGTTGGGATTGGAACTCATTTTGCTTGGACGAGCGTCCACTGTTGCGCCACTTGGTGCGGTGAACGTGTACGGCAAGGAAAATTGAATATTGAATTCGCAACATATTCATCAAAACAAACGCGCTTGGAACCCAAAAAAATGGCTCACGAACCGGCGTTGTACCAAAATCCCGTCAGTATCAAGCAATTGTAAATTCACTACTACATAGACTCGCTGTCACCGGCCATTCGCTGTGAATAAGCAAAAAATATATCTGCAAACTTGGCAAAAATCCATGAACAAAGCTGATTGAGCCCTAGATAAGGCTCCTGCTATGTGGGAAGAACGAATGCTACTCGTGTACGTCACTCGCAAAATAAGCTGCATCAGCCCGTCATTCAGTTGATCAAGATACTTGCCCCAGACAAAAAGAAATCACACCGGAGCAGGAAAATAGCATTGCTTTCCGCACTGATGAGATTTACATGAAATCGAAGCACCTTTTAGTACGCATGAACTCTAGGCAAAGATTTTTGGATCGTCTCAACAAAATTGCACTTGCAAGTGTGCGGTATGAATATTTCAAGTGATGACCTAATATCACATGAAGGTAGATCATTGACTTCACAAATACCAAAATGACTACGCTTTTACTCAAAAAAACTTGTGTGAAATATCAACTCATCGTCTTTTCCACATTACCTGCATTCCTTCATGGTGACTGTCAAGGGTTTGATCCACATGTTGCATTTGAGTGATGAAATGCGCCCATACCTTGAAGTAGCTGACATCCGCAGGGTTAATCTGAGCTTGTAAGACTCGTACGAGAGAGTGATTGGGAGGTATGTGGATTGGTACAGGCTTCTGCACCACTTTGAAGCAGTCCTTGCAAGATTCGTCATACCGCTGAACCTTCCTTGTCACCAACACTGCACGCATCGTGTCTGGGATGTAACCCAGATCCTGCATGACGTACATCCCATAATCACCATCCCTTACATGCCAAAGGCCTCTCGATTATATCTTCTTCTTCTTTTGTCTCTTTGGGTGCGGAAGGATTCTTACAATGTGCCTGATTTAAAGGGATATTGAGAATGTTTACATGCAGTTGATGGATATGCTTTGCATGTAGAGTCTGATGGCGTTATGGGCATGAATCCATACATTTGTATTCATTATGATATTGAAAATTTGTTGTTGCCATCAGAATGTTTGTATGTTCAAGGTGTTCTGGAGGTTTCGAAAGCACGGATTTTCAAAATCACATGCACGATTGACTGAATTCTGCACAGGACTTGAACCTTAATTTGCACTTGGTACTCGCTCAGTAAATGATGATGAATTGAAATATACTACTGAATCAGTGTTTTTCTTCTTTCGCTGTTGTGAACCACCGCCAATACAAAGACGACAATATGCAAATATTCATGTTGCCTGTGATGTGTACAACAAGCGAAGCACTTAACACAGGCCTATTCAGTTGCATCGTTTCCCAATGGATTGTCTTGATGTTGATCACAATTTTCGCACATAGAAAATGAACGTCTTCATATTTGCAGCACAAAAATGAGCCCTTGTGTGACCAACACCCCCATGTCCTGGACCCTTTTACATGATCTCGGATCGTGTACCTTTCTCAAGGGTGTGGTAATGTCCAACTTAGCAGAAATACTAAAGTTAGTGGCGGGATAATTGGCATATCTTTCGTTGTGCATTTTTCCAGCTCGTCATTCGATGAACTATGTACCAATTCATCACAGCACCAAACTATGAATTGATTACTTGCCGACGACATTATAAGTCAAGTGTTGGCCAAAACATAAGGTAAATCTCTCTATCTGCGTATTCGAGTTGTGGTTCATTGTAGATAGCGACCAGACATGCTACCCGGCACATTTGACTCAGTTGAACTCATCAGTCAAACTGTGAACTTGAATGAAAGAAAATACCTCCGTTTCACATTCTGTATGGATTGTATAGTAATTGGTCCTTGAGAATGTGGCAGTTTTCGTGTATGGGCTCTGCTCAGGTACATCGTGAACGAAAGCACCCAAGGAACTGCACAGGTCTTGGCATTCCACCAACACTCGCCACCTCTACCGTTGGAACCCAAGTGCGTTAATGCACTGTCCGCAGTCTGACTTGTGCACACCGTTGCGAACTGGTGCCATTGTGCGCCGAACACCGTGCGCACGATTTGTCTTGTGCGACAGTGTAGTCGCAACATGGTTCGTGCAGGTATGATGCTCAGAGAGGTGTCGCGCCAGAATGAGCTTCTCGCCGTTGACAGGCAGTCATGACCCTCATCCCTTCACCTTCAACCCTTAAACCCCATAACCGAGGGTGGGGAAGATGGGCGTAACAAGTCCTCTTGGCTCTCCTGAATCACAGGTTTATACGAGTTTGTTATATGTTGGTCCACCCAAGTCACGAAATTTCACTTTTGCATTGGCTACATCGGACCACACGACGATGTTCACGATTATGCACAATTGCCACACAGGTGAGCAGACAACTGATAACGATTGGATCATCACACTTGGGATGGTATCTGAGGAGTTGCGACACTATGTGGATATCCGACTATCGAATCTTTGACACCCTTTGTAGCAGGATTGTAGGGTGTCCAGAAGGATATTCTCAAGTGAGGCTTGCGTCACCCCCTTTATCCGAACGAAGACCGACCTGTATTGGCATGGCTCGACGAAAAAGGTTGGTCCCGAAGTCTGTCTTCCCCCTCTCCGATTGGCACAGGTCAAAGGACGCGCAGCTAAACGAATACGCATGCGTCGTGACGAAATATGATCTGAACACCCAGGCACGCGGGACTTCTATGCCGTCGGACATTGCATTATCAAGTAACACTGCTCAAGGGAACCTGGTGTTGTCCCCTGAATTCCACTATGTGTAGTATCGAGCTATTGGAGAACTTGTGACATGAAGTGTCAGGACATACGCAAAGATGGCATGCGTAAGTCTGTTTACGAGGTCCTCACTTTTTGTGGCATATGTCCAATATTCCGGTTCGCATGCGAGGACTGGTACACGCAGACATGCTTTACGCATCGCGCGGCTTACAAACCGCTGGAAATATTGGCTTGCCTCCAAACGGTTACTATGCCCAAGTCAAACCCCCGAAAAAGTCCCCTCTCTTGGCCTAATCTATGCAAACATCTTGTCTACGAAATGTCGGAACACACCATCAATGAAGGTATGGACCCCTTAGAGATACGAAGTAAGGTTCTATACAACGTTATTTGTCGCATTGATCTTATGGTGGTTTTCCTTCGAAGCTTTATCACAAATTATGTTAGGACGTCTCCAACCATGCCAACAAAACGTAGGGAAGTTGTAATATTCGCAGTTAATGGAAAACTTGTAGAGCAACCCCTTGAGTTTGGCCTTGAGCCCGGTGCACAATAGAGTTCTTATGCATGTTTGAGGAATCCGACATTGTAAGTCTTAACCGACCCTTATACAATATTTAGGTGTTCGACTTTTCACTTGCAAAAGAAATGCGGCATTATACGAGATCCTAAAGACCAATATACTAATCCGAATTTCCGCCGTATACATCATCAGTCTTCTCTTAGACGTACTACCAAACTACAACCGATTGTGGGTACCGGTGGCCTCAAAAGGCTGCTGGTGCCTTGTTGTCTATGTCGTGAATGCCATGAGTGAATGTACTTGCATGCCTGTAGACTCCGTGGATGGGCGTGTAAATGTCGTAAATAGCGTTGTAAGTAGAACTTTAGTGATCCTTACAACATGTGCTGGGAAGAGCAATAGACCGAGAAGATCTTGTCCGTCATCAGAGAAGGATGAGGAGTGCACCCCGCCTCCGGCATGGTCGTGAATCGGGGAGTGACCTCCATGGAATCTGAGATCCGGTGGGCTAACGCGAGGGAGACACCAGCGGAGGATTCTTCAGACAAGGCAAACCGATTAGCCGCCGATCGTACGTGTTCTCACTAAGTAGGGAGGAGGTCAAGTGAATATCCTTGACAAAAGGTACCTAGGCCCATCTCCCCTCGACACTTCATACAACTTTGCGAAGCGAAAAGCGCGAAAATGGATAACCTAGGAAATGAAAAATACCATTTACCAAGAATGTATTCGCCATAAAGGGAGGGTTCTTGGCATGGTATGCCGATGGAAATTTCCTTTCTAAAGCGCGCTCAAGAATATTTGGAATTCCAACTAACTTTACTCCTGTCAAAGATCAAGATAGATCTATGGTAATAGCAATCAGTACTAGATCTTGATAACTGACATCCGAGGATAAGGATAGCAATAGTTAGTTACTACAGGATAAGATCCAGACAGCCGCCAGTATATAAGGCAGGACTTGACACATGCTTGGTACTCTAAGTGTATACTGCAACAGTA
>NHOP01000045.1:0-22966 GCA_018697155.1 Pyramimonas parkeae | reverse complement strand
TTGCACTCGTGTCGGTTCATAATTTAAGCATGAGCCGCCGAAAGGCAGATTAAAACCTTTTGAACCACCAGTTTTCTAGATGGTTGTGTAGGCGGTTGGTATGTCACTTGCTAATCGAAGATGACCCGCCAGCAATGCCTGGCCATCGGTCGATAATCCGCAGAGGCAGACACCACATCCATGCCGTCGTTTGAACTCGGATTTCCCGTGTGGGAAGCTGTCGCCTTGCCAGGTAGGCCATTCGACATGATCATGTTAAGGATGTTCAGAAGTGAAATCCGCAGCGGCATTCCTGAAGGAAACCTTGAGAATCCGTGCGGTTGGGAACCCATTCTGTTGTTTGCTTCCAACGACGGCAAAAGCCATTAGAGGTGTTTGATTTCACTAGTGCAGACAGGGGCAACGGACCCTATACACAGTTTTGGTTCATATATGTTGATAGGAATATGTTAGGTTTCTCGTTTTCCATCGATTTTTCACATCCCGGTTTTCTTGGGATGGGATTCTCTCGGCATTCTGTGGTTCCATGGATCGTTGTCATTAGGGTTTTCCAGTGATCCGGGGTTGTATATACAGTCTTCCTGGGGATATGTTTATTGGTTATTTTGTTTATGGATTAGGGTGTTTGTAATTTGGTGTTCTTGGACCTGTTTATTTCGGATTTCTAGGGAAGATGGATTGCGTGTATATGCTTTTCCACGGATTATGTCATATTCGGGTTCCTAGGGATTAGGTTGGTGTGAATCGCGAATCTATGTATTCAAGCGCGGGCTACAGGGTGTACCCCACAACTGCTTTCGACGTGTGACTGAAACTGGTCACGAGACGCAAACCGTAGAGGCGCGCGCTTTGCCATCCCGAATTCCCGACCATCCGCGTTGACAAGACGGTTTTCAGAATACCGCAACGGTAGCATCGTTATCGTACGTGCGAAGTAGGTACGTGAGGCGGACACGAACTGACAACGGCTCCCCTGGTCTGGTCGTGGCCTGAGTCCTCACGCCTCGACACGACGCTTGAATAGCGCCGACGTGTTGAGAGAAGTAATCTTCTGTGGGCGCTACCGTAGATGTACTCGGTATTCTGTACACTCTCCTTGTGTCGGGGAGACTTCATATATGCTACAAAAACCTGTCACATGGGCAATATATCAAAGTGTCCATCGTGTGGCTTTGTGATGTTCGATTTGCATACTATTCGCTATTGCGGTTTTGGTGGCATACTGCTACCAAAAACTTTAGTTTACGAGAGCAAGCTTGTTGTTTTGGTCTAGAAATGTGCATTTGCATGATTTTCCTACTTCTGTGAACAACTGGACCATGCCAATTGTTTCAGTGAAATGTAGTCCTTATGCTCAGGGATTTAGCAATGAGCGTGATTGAGTTAGACTGAGCATTGTTTCATCGCATATCTGAAACCTGCTGGGCGCTTTATGCTATTACCCACAACTCGCCATACATCGTTAGTGTATCAATTGCATATATCATTCAAAACCCTGCATTCAAACAGGCTTGGGAGCTTTGGTGAGCGAAATTTCCTCATTTTATCTTTTTGATCATACCGAGCATGCGTTCTGGTGACCAACAGGAATATGGTGCGAAGGGTTCGGAATATGTGTAATGGACTTGAGAAGATGAGCAGATGTTTCCTACATGCAGCAATTCATTGATTATGGATGACTTAATCGATGATGCAGCGAATTGTTTTGCAATTCAAATGACTTTTCATTTGTGCCTTGCGAAGTTATTGCGCTTTGCATTTTATCGAGTCGACACGGGTTTCCGTCCACCAGGCACTGGTCACATCCTACAGAATGTTTTCTTGTGCGAGCTAATATTCCCTGAGATATATCAACAGGCAGAGCTTACGGATAGGTATCAGACAGACTGATAATGCATACCGTGCTTAGTATATTCTGAATGGATGTGCAAGGATCAGCAAATCATTCCGACGGGAAGAAAAGAGTATATCCTTCTGGACTGTACTCAATGTTATGCGATGTTTTCTGCTTGTTTGGTGCTCAGATAATCGAGCGCGTGCATCATTTGGGGAGTTACAACGCAAGACTCAGTCGACATGGCATCCCTCATAGTTGGTGGGCATTTTGTTCCTGGGTATATATGTTCCTGCAGGCTGCCTGTATCCATGAGATGGTACGTAGTACCCAAAACCGAAAACGGATGATGCTTAGTTAAGATGTTTCAGAGGTTTTGACAAGCATGCTCAAGTCACAATTGGAATGTTTTTGATTCGTCCTTCGTCACATAGATCAAGCGTGGTAGGAATAAAATCCGCTTACAGACATTGAAAAATGGCAAGAAAAACATTCTGCAATTTCTTTCTTCCATGTTTCATCAGTTGCATTTTTTGTTGGTATGAAACTTAAACTGTACTGAGACTCCTGCGAAAACTCATGCACATTATGTACACCATGGTGCTCCGTGTTTGAGACGGTCTCTTTTTGTGTAGCTCTGTGAAAGACGAGCAACATTGCACTCGGTGAAGCAAGCCTTGTGCAATTGTGACGATCGGATTTCCTGTGTCCAATGTACATCTCCATGACATGTGGTGCGTGACCCCCTTCCGTAGCACCATGGAAGAATTGCCGTGCATCCTATTGAATGCGCACAATGCAATTTAGTTGGGTGCTATCCTATTTCGCCCAGTTTCCTTGCTTCAATTTGACTTGGTATTCTCTATTGTCTGATTCAAAATATCTCTACTATGACTCATTTTGCAGTGTGTGCTTCTGCAGGTGTGGTGCATGAAATCACGAAACAAGTTTTCTTGACCGCGATTGTATGAATCAGGGATTGCATTACAAGTTGCCGATCCCCATGAGCATCTGTTTACACAAGAGGTGTTTTTTGAGTGCATTCTTGGATCACATGTCCTGCCACAAGTGATAAAATGAAATCAGGAATTTAGGCTACGTACTTGTTGGTATTGTTGCTTAAAATTTCCGTCATTTATTTCACACAAATTCATTTCCTGGATGCAAAGAGCCCAATGTGTTCGTGCGCGGTTTCAAAGCATGCATTGCCAGTTTGATAGGAGTATGTGTTATTGTACAATATGCACTTCCCAACAGTTCTTCATTCAACATGGATGGGCAGCCTCAATAACAAGGTTGTGCATGATGTACTGTTTAGTTGCTAAGCCGACATACAAGGACGCGCATCTTGGCCGAGAAGCTCAAGCAAGCTTGTTGGTATCTGCTTGGAGCATTGAGAACCCTTCAGTATGATTCATTGCGAAACCACACTTTGTTATTTCTTGGTAGAGATTCCATTTCTTGCCCTTGGATCTGGGATGTAATTTTATAAGCACTCAGTCCAAGTGGAGCTGTGTGAGAAGTTCCATGCACAGCTAGTCATCAGACCTACCATGTTTCGTGATATCTGGGGGCAGAAGATATGCAGGTGCTGTCCTGGACATCGACATGGACACCCGACGCGCCGTTTTGTCAGAACGCCTCCCTCAGCTTCTGTCAAAGTTTGTGCACGAGCTGATTCGAGCTCGTCACAAGATCTGCAAAAGTCTGGATCCTCTCTGGTACAACGCTTCATTGAATTCATGTTGCATGCGGTTCAAAGTACACCCTAGATTTTCGCTCTGTCTGTTGGCCGTTTTCTCTTGCGCCAAGAAGTCGCTGCAAAGTGACTTTGTCGCGAGCGCTTTGAAGTTTACCAGCACTTGTGACATGCTCATCAGGTTTTAAGAATGCCTTATAGTGGGCTGTGTGCTGTTTGTCCAGAACTGGCCATGGACCCCCCGTGGCAAGCGTCTCAGCTACTTGTAGTGAACTATCGTCTGAGCTGAATAAGTAATCAGAATATCTGTCTGTCACAAACTGTGAACGTTGGTGCATTGCCAGGAACCAAAACATTGCTCTTGAGTCAGCCACTCATGTGTTGGGGTACAATATTTGGAATAGTGCCTCGCATCCTGTCAGCCATCATGGCCTGCTATTGAATCGAACCTCACTCACCGCCATGTCAACCAGCCATCTAAGGGGTGACGTTTCATGCTCTGGCATTATCCATCTTTGTCCAGGTAGAAAATATGCAGTATGGGTGCATGGAAACCAATTGTTGTGTTTATGTATTGTCCACTACTCCCACAGATATTCCCGTTTCCCTGTCCCCCGCAATTGGCGAGGCACTGCTCGGCACTGCCGGCCTGCATTCCTGGTACTTTCTTCACTTCTGTCCCTGATTTTTGGCCTTCCTCACAGGTGCTGGCGGAGTCAAGGCTAGGGTTCTTCTACGGCGGCTATTTCGGCGCGGTTGGAGTGCGCACCACCATGCTCCCTGTGTGGCTTCAGTCCGTGGCTGGCGTCCCTATGGGCAGTATCGGCCTGGTGCTGGGTATGACGCAGCTGGGCTCGGTGCTTTCGGGCCCTGCATTTGGGATGGTGGCGGACCTTGTGAAAGACTCCAGAACCCTCGTGATCGGCCTCACTCTGGTACTGCAGCTGTATCCGCCAACGATTTACCCTTGAGATCTGCAAGGGGGGCCTTTTGCCAACGGCGAATAAACATAGTATGTTCATAAGAAATTCATTAGAAAGTTGGTTCATTAGAAATTCATTATGAATTTCTTTTCAACATGATATGTTTTCGTTTAATAGAATACTATGTTCATAGAATGAACGTGGTACGTTCTTGTTTCATTAGAACCTCATAAGGAATTCTGACACACGAAAGTGTGTTCACTGGAGATTGTGATCCATTCGATTACCTTGGTGGAGTTTGGCATTCGTCTCTCTGTGTACGGTTGCTTGCCGATCGGGCCATGTTGTGGTATGCTTGTGCCGTATGTATTTGTGAGATCCATCCACGCAGAATGCGGTCACAGCTGTATGATTAACGCGGCTTGTGTAGTTTCTGGTGTTGTGGCTTTATGGATGTGAAACAATTGGCATTCATGCGCTATATCTTCGGTTGAGCGCCCTTGAAGATGAAAGAACACCAGGATAGGTGTACTCCATATACATGTGTGAATGTTATTTTACGTGTGGCCTTGGGGGTTGATTTCCATTATGCAAGGTAGGCACCCTCCAACAAAACCCATAATGAAGTGCGTTTCCAATACACCGGACCAAGCTGCGAAGCACAATCTGCATCCATTGCCAGGGTTTGTTGAATTGCAAACAAGGAAGTGCCTAATTCAGTTGTCTTTCACCCACCCAAACACCAGCAGGCGTAGCAACTGACAAATGTGCTTGTTTATTGAATGTTTTGGTAGTTAAAGGACTGCCTTAACTTTGTTTACACATGATTATTGTGCTCAACAGACAGAGGCGTTTCTTTGATGCGATGGATAGGAAATCATGTGATACGAGGCGATGACAAAGATACCTAAAACGCCCAACGCACTGATAACTCAATTTTTTGGACATGGTTGGTGGAATTGGTATATCAATTTTTATGCAGAACAATTTGCCTACGTAGCCTGGAGTATGGAGGTACAGATGATAGATATACCTATTCCACCAACCACCACTGTTGTCCCAAGTTTGTTAGCAATGCTGGTGTCGTTCCAACGGGCGTCATTGCAGGCGGCGTGCGCTCTGTACTGTACCCTCTTCCTGTGCCACTCCGCCTTGCCCTTCCCCCTGCTCGTGGCTTTGACGGTGGCCGCGTCCACCGTCTTCTCCGCGTCTCTGCCGCTATGGGAGTCGGTCTCGCAGTCAATACTCGGGGCAGGTAGCCCCAAGTACGGGCGCGTGCGCATCTGGGGCTCGGTGGGGTTCATGGTCACCTCCACCGCAATTGGTCACATCGCCGCCACGCACGGCAACCGCGTCGTGCTCCCCGCCGTCGCGTTGCTTGCGGCGCTTACTTGCGGGGCAGCTCTGATCGCGCCCAAACCTCATGCTGCCGCCCTAGAGACGTCCTCCTCCGTCAGCATTACCGCTGGGTGTGTGCCCCCAAAAGAGAATTGATGGGACACAGTGCAAGCGTTGTTGACTGAAGACCGTCGCAGATGGACTAGGTTCGACAGCTCGACCGCACGGAGTGAATTGGTTCGCACTTCCTGTCGACGAATTTTGAAGTATAGAATACTGCAAGGAAAAAATTGGAATCAAATAATGATTGTTGTGGAACTTTGCTTTGTAGGGTTCTATTGTCTCTTGCTTCGGAATGTAGAATACCTCTTGTAACATTTTTGTCCATGTGTGGATAATGAATTTGAAAATTCAACACAAGGTTATAGGCAACTTGCGCATCCCGTTCTCTTCTGCCTCAATTGTGTGTGGGGATTGCTTTCTAAACAGCCCTGCAAATGGAGACAAAGGAGTCGCTATTGCGGTCAAGCTCCTCACCTGTCCAGTGTTCGCTCTGGCGGTGCTTTCAGCCGCCACACTGCAAGCCTCGCACGCAATGTACTACTGTTTCGGCACCATATCTTTTCAAACCGCAGGCTGTGCGGGGGGCACTGTTGGGCTGCTATGGTCCGTTGGTGTCCTCGCAGAGATTGTTGTGTTTGCGGCGTCGTCCGCGTTCAAGAAGGTGTGCGTGGTCAGGAAGCTTGCAGCCCTCGTTCGCTTGTTCTGGATTTGTCCATTGTGTGAGAAACTTTGGCCATAGTCACGGTTCCAAATCTGTGCATTGATTTTTCGTTGGAAAAATATGCTTTCATCTTGCGCTGTCGTGGACAAACTTGAGGACGGCTGCGATGATATTGTGTTGTGGACCTTGCAGTCGATCCCCCCGCCCTCGCTGCTGATGATCGGGGGGCTGGCGGGAATCGTGAGGTGGTCGACAATGGGACTTTTTTCACATGAAATGCCGTTGTCGTTATTGTTTATATTGCAAGCACTTCATGGGTTTACCTTTGGAGCTGTGCATTTGGGCGCTATGGGGTTCTTGGGAATGGCAACTCCAGGATCACTGCGGTCTTCCGCACAGGTTTGCAAGCATACTTCGCAATTGTAGTGTTGATTTTGAGTGCAATGTAGGATTAAGATGCTAGTGATGCGCCCCCCCTTGTTTGTTTTATTTCGTTGGCAGATTTGTTTGTTGTCTTCAGGTTATACAGTCTGTGTATGAAATTGCTGTATTTCGCAACGAAATGCTCCAACAACAATATCCTGTACCAGAGAAGTTGGAACTTCAAACTTTAGTTCAGCCCGATCGCAAAGTAGGCTGATATTTTCAATTGAGATATTGAGATGTACAACAATAGATAACTTACAGCAGGTGTTAATGCCACAATCAGGAACCGAAGTTGATGTGTCAGACAACGGATACTGACAAATCAGTCGCTGATTCTACGGAGTCCCTATATGGGATTAGAAGTCGTAATCGAACTGCAGGGGAACACTCGCAATGCTGACGGAGAGACTTTGGAGTGAATTATGGTGCTTACATTTTCTTGTTTTTTCCTGATGCTTTCGGTCATTTTTATTTTGTTTATTAATTTGTTTATTATCATTGTTATCATTATTATTATTTCATTTATTTTGATTTTATTTTATTATTCGATTGTCGACGTGAACACAGATTGTGACATTGCTTGCATGTTTATCTAAATTGAGTTTGATGCTCTGGCAGGGAATGTATACTGCCATCGGCGATGGCGGTGCTATGGCACTTGCAACCGCACTATCCGGGGCTTTGTATAGTAGGTATCACAGCACAGCGTTTCTCGCGATGGGGGTACTTAGTGCTGCAGGATTCTTAGGGGCTCTTGTGATTTCGAAAGTTTGGAATGGAAAAGAACTATGTGTAGTTTAGAGGAACTTTCGAGCGCGAGCCATTCCAGTCAAACACCTTTGCACCTGCTCATCATAGCATCACTGAACCGGTGGAGGGTGGTTGACACAGCAATGAATGTCAATCATCGAATTTGTGTTTCAGCGTGCACAACAGACACGGTGCATGCATATAAAGTTCGCTTGGTGAAGTGATGCAATTCCGCACTTGACCAAGTTGGACAGGACCCACAACAATTGGGCGTCAAGCAATACCAAATGAGTTGACACCTGATTTCCATGACGCTACATGAGCCTCATTGCGCGGAGAGTGACATTATAAGTTTCGGGTTGGCGCGGTGCAAGTACACTCTGGCTAAATGAAGGTCCCTTTCAAAAACAATGTTTCATAATTGCATGCACAATTAAAAACTGCCAATACGATATAGCTTTGACTGCCATAAAAATACCAGATTTCCTGACGTCAGGCTTCTCATCGCGAATGCCTTTCGATTTGAGCATGATCAAAAGCAGGTCTGGGTCCAAATGCATGAGGATCATGTTTGGGAGTAACCTGCACCAAATGAAAAAAAAATTGTTTTCTGCGATGGAGGTACAGTTGCAGATCGATATCAAGCATTCTCAATCAACTTGAAGGTGTGTCAATTGAAATCACCAGCTATAGTGATATATGTTCCCATGTATTGCTCCCCCCTGAAGTGGAGTGTGGTCAGTCACTGAAAATACTAAGCAAAAGGTTATCCTCACATTAATGCATATCTGTATTCTGAACACAATGACATAATCTTATCACATCGGATGGCGTACTTGGTGGCACGACGGATTCCCACTCGGGGAAATCCGAGTTCGAGCCCCGACGTGTGTACCGCCTCGGCCGATGATATATCAAAGGCCGTGCTGGTTGGCGAGGAACATCCGATTAGCGAGTGATAATACTAATCGCCTGACAACTATCATCAAACTGGCGGTTTACGGTATTTAACGTTGTCCTGAGTGTTGCGTATGGCAAGTGTTCGCTCTTCGATGCGATTGCAATGCGATATGGAACTCTTCATAGAATGCTGAGACCACAGTGCAAAAACCATATCATCATCACGTTGAAGGGATTATCGCAATATGAAAACTCAATGCGTTTATTCTGTTGCAGGACTTATTGCGACCAAACAGGTTGTGGGTCAAAAGCCTGAGTGTTATTGCCGTAGGGTTGCCTCGCCACACGTTTGGAGGGCACTTTGATGCCCTACATCAACCCAAACCATAACAACATCATGCACCAGTGTGTGAGGATACACTCATGCGCGTTTCAGGTGAAGTCTTGATATGGTGTTCGCATGCTTCGAGGTATGTTGGGCCATGTATCTGCTGCGTTCGATAGTTTCATCTTTTGACTTCTCACAGCAGCGCGAATCCAATTTTTTAGACTTTGGACTAAGGGATAAATCATGAAGGTTGGCATAGTCGTTAGCCACCGCGAAGGCACCCGGTAGTGCGGTTCACGACGTTGAACAACGGCGTGCTACCCTAACTTGGGGCGATTCTGAAGCAACACCCCCACTAACCGTTGCGTCGCACAACTTGCGCGGTGGTTCAGGCATGATTCTTGCGGTCTGTTGACTACCCAACCATCGTATGCCACGTGGGCCTCCCGTTCTATCCGCTTGGCCCGAGTTGATGCACTGCGTATATCGTCGATTTGTTGATCTGAAAAAGGTTTCATATCCGATTTTGATTACGAAGGTCGTCTCAAATTTCAGAAGGGCACCATTGCATACACGTTGGGAAACTTTGCACGGAAGGTCCGTCGCGTGTATAAATTGTCAGTAGATGTGTTGAAAATTCTCACTTACGCGCCGAAAATCGCAAAATCCATTGAATCGCGCAATGTGCAGCATATCATCCGGGATTACAGGTTTATGAGCGCCCTGCTCTCCAAGAACTAGATCAGTACTGGAAATCTGATGAACCGAACATTGGATGGGCCATGCAGGCCTGCAAATGCTTCCTCTCCGGCGCCATGTAACACCGTTCACCTGGTTTCTGGTAAGGGCGTCATCTGGAATTATTTTCACAAATCGCCGTCGATCGTGACCCTACACGGAGAGGATCAAGTCCTCTCCGTGATTGCGGTACGTTTCAGAGCTTGATGCCTCACGATTCCATCCGATTTCGATGCACCAATGGCGTTCTGCACACGATTGCGATCGAATGGCGCACAAACGCGATCTCAATGAATTCCCGCGCGCAGATTTACATAAGATTCACGTATGCCATTTGCAGACCAAGCTATGCTGTAGATCGACAAGATTTTGTGTTTGATTCATACAGTGGCCATGTTGTCCAGGCGGGTCACAATCGATTATCGAATGATCATACTAACCGCTAAAGCCATCACTACGAATGCAGGTGCTTCAAGAGTTTTTTTGTTCTGCTAGCTGCATTGCGATTGCATACTGAGGTGGATTTGTTGTAGCCTTCGCCGCCCAACCTCACAATACAACTGTGTGAACTGCGTACTCACAACGGCCGCACGCCCGCGATACACACAAACTTGAACAAGGCAACGGCGGCTTCAGAACCGCGAGCCATGCCAAACCAATATAGGTCTTGCAGGTTCGTTACATGTAAATGTATTGTTGATGGAATTCGAAACGTAGTGTTTTTTACAGGTTCCGCATCGAGAACCACATACTTGTCGAATCAAGTGAAGGGTCGGCTCAAGTTTGATTTGGTGCGAAACAAATTCCGTATCTCAATGTATCAATTTCATCGCTAATTGATTTGATGTGCTTGATCATGTTTGCTAATGTGTGCAGACATGATCGTGACGCTTGTACACGCGGGATGTTGGTATAGCACGCCACGTAAACAACAAGCCTGTGGCATTCCCACAGCTGCAATGTTGAAACGGATGATCGAAATACATGAACTTTGTGGAAATTATTTGTACCATACTTTATGATGGAATCTTGTTCCCAAGCTCACCTGTACATCTGCGACATTTTTTGTATCTGTCCACAGCAACTTGATCTCATGAAGACTCCCTCAAATACATTCAACTCAAATGCCGTTCTGCACCCTTCCTAGCTAGTATATAGGTTGGTTTTGTGACGGCAAACTTGACCGCGTACAGTTTGTGGCATCTTTATCTGAATGCTGCTCTCACGCTCTGATGTAGGCAGCATCTTATCACAAAGTATGTAGCTGTGTGTTGATGGCAATAAATACATGTAGTGTTCTCAGGCCGCTAGGTTTCTGGCTGATTTATCGCAGAGCAAATGCTGAACAGAAATATCAAATGCGTGTTAACATATGCTGGATAATCCACTGTATTTTGTCGCATCTGCGCTCCCACACTAGTATATATTGCCACCTGAGAGTTATGTATTTGTTGTATGTTTTTGAATGTTTCGGGTGATTTGCAAGGATGAATAGATTGCGAACCTGGAGAAGTTTGCTCGGGAAATTTTGATTTCTGAATTTCATTTGTACAATCAGAATCCTGGTTCCCTTGATCACATCATATCATCGTAGCAGTTGTAGTTGCAACATGACAGTGTCTAGCAAAGTGTTCTCTGTTTTGTTCCAAGACTGCCCTGTGTTCAAGGATATTCACTGAATGCCTCATCTTTCATCTTTGATGGGAAATTTTTGAGATGAACAATTTCTTGGATTGCCTGTGTGCTACTGTTTGAGGGCGTGTGTTACCCTGGAAGCTTTCGCATAGATTTCGTGAACTGGTGCTTATGTTGATGGGAAAGGGTTGTGAAATTGTTCCAATCAGTTGCAGCGGTGTCCGGCCTGCTGCAGGTCTTTGTGCTCATCTCCCAGTCCGGTGCGTGTTTAGTTCCTATGTGAAATGGTACTCTTCATTGTTGTTGAAAACTGATATTGTACGCTGCGTTTTTTCGCGCCTTCCATGTTGCAACAAGTTCCTGTTCAAAACCTTCCCCCGCCACTTCCCAAGAAAGCAAGTTGTTCAAAATACCTTGGACAAACGATTGCAGAGAGAAACATGTTGGGTTGATGGTCTGCAGATACTCAATCGTATTGAATATACCCCTTTCCAGGCGGAACCCTGAGTTGAGTTTGTACTCATCATGGTTGTTTTCACACATTTGCAACCTGTTCGGGAATTGATGCTTCATCAGGTTCCGCCATAGAGTAGCTGGGAGGCAATCTAGGCGCGCGCCACGCATTGTGGCCTCTCTTCCTGTTGGAGATCTATATGCTGCGTTGTCCGATGGATCCCTCCAATTAACAGCTGACAGCCTTGCTCAGAATCTGTACGTGAAAGCCTCATTCAACCCTTGTTGGCACTGCCTGTCCGATACAAACAACTCATGCGCTATTTGTGTTTCTATTGATGAAGAGAAATCTCAACAGAAACGTATGAGATATCTCGGTGAGGTGAGCTTCGTGCCCGCGCATAAGAAACAACAAGTTGAGGCTATCTTATGGACTAATTAGTTGCCAGCGGCCATGCTTAGTGCAGCAGAATCCAATGTCATAGGAGCAATCAATATGTATGCATGAATCATTCTTGCACAGGATCTACCGATTCAATGTGTTCACCAGATGCCGCATTCCAGTATGTTGATGGGGCGAACTGCATTGCATCCCACTTGCCAGGTACTCGCTTTCTGATTTGGATTTAGGAAACTCGCCAGATGTTCACGCCGCTGCAGAGGGCCTCGTACAGCAAATGTGCGCATCAATCTTTCTCCGTGCACAAGTCCCAATGCATCGGGGTTTGATGTTTCTAGCCTTTCTTTGTGACTGCATGATTAATTGTTGATTAAAGGAATCAATACCTTCAAAAAACGTGGAAGTAGAGTAGATCCCATCAGCCAGCAGTCGTTCTTGACGATATCGAGCATCCATGTATACATTGTACACGAACAGCCAGTCCGGGAGCGCAGTTGTGTGCAATAAGCATTTACTTGAGAAACAGTCTCGGCGCGGTTGTGATGTATGCTATTCTATCCCTTTGCCAATGTGTTTTATAATCAAAACAGGTATCCACTTTTCGAGCGTTGAATTTCGACGGTATGTGTTGCAACATGCCGTCGTTGTTCTGTAAATCGTTGTGTTTCCACATCTTCTTTCGGCTAGTGTGTTTGATTGTTACATACTGGATTACGCGGAAAACCGCACACTTGCTTTCTTGCAGGTTTGATATGGCGGATGCTGCAATTGTGGTGGATGACGCGCCCCCCGCTGTGAGGCGCGTTCCTCCCACCTCCTGAGTTTATTGTCGTCTCAACAGCTGTCTGAGGTTTGTTTCGGAGTCCACAATGTGCCATTGTACATCAGATACGACTTGCCAGTCCCACTCTCGTTCCTGGAGTGAGATTCAAACTTTCTGGATATAGATTTCGGTAGTGCATGGAGATAAAAAGGACTTGGTGGCTGAGCCCCTGCGGTGGGGTTCATGGGCCCGATATTGTACGTGAAGGCAGCGATTTGAGATCATCTCCGCAACATGTATGTGGTGCTCATGCGCTCTGTCTTGGTATCATGTTCCCCTGCAGATTACCAAGAAAGAAAATACATGCGAATCTGCTCTCGGAGTGAATTTCAATTTTCCATGAAATCACATCAATACAGTGAGTAATCTGGCGTGCAAGACATTGTCCCTGCAGGGGCTTGGGCATTTCTGCGTGCACTCGCAGAAACCAATACTTTGCATCAACACATATTCGCTGGACCAAGTGCATTTATTTGTGGATTATTGTGACGTGGTGGATGTATGTTGTTCGTTCACTTAAAGTGAATTTTCCCTCCACAAACATGTGCGGTGTCTCATTTTAGTTTGCAATCAGATAAAAACGTTTCCGTCTGGCACCTCGGATCGGAGTCAATGCGTTCGCCACAAGCCTCATTTTTTCATTTTTTTTTTGTGTTTTGACTGTTTGTTTTTCTCACACTTTTGGGCTGTACTGATTTCGTTTCCAATGGACCAATTGCAGACGCTTCGGAACAACGACTGGGTGTTGATTTATCATTTGTATTTGTAACGCTTGCAGAGTTTCCTTTTCGTATTCAGTGTGCTTATTCTGCAGCGCAAGCGGCGGGTAGGTTTCATATGTGGGTGTGCATGTCTTGCTTGCCTGCTTGCTTGAAGCAAGAGTGATCTGGTTGCCCATTTGGCATCCAAACTGTCTGAACCTCCTCTGCCCACCAGTTGACTCGGCGCTGTTGACTCCGCATGCGCGCAGGGACGACGGCTGGCTGGCGCCTATCTCAAACACTCTCCAGAACACACTTGGACGCATTCGAGTGGAGCTCGAGAGCTTGGGAGTGAAGCAGTCGGCAGGGTGGTCCATCATCTGCCTTGTGGCGTTCGTCAAACTCGTCACCTACCCGCTTACAAAGAAGCAGGTGCTGGACGAAACAGAAGATCCTTGTCGCTTCGCGTACTCCTGCTCTCCAACTCCTAGTTTCGATGTTTGTGTTTATGAGATACGGGGTTGGTGGCTGCTGATGTACCCGCGGGGTGTGAGATTCATTTTGCCCCCGCTTGTTTGTGCGGTAAGGGCTAAAGTGGCAAGTGCGGACTCCCTTCCGCGCAATCCTTCCGCGGCTGAAGTCCCGATGTGGGGTATGATTTGACCCAAGAGGTTCCCCACTCAAATAGGAGATACACTGTAACATGCAAGAAATACGATGGCCAGACCACCTGCCAAATTCGACACTGAGTTGATGATTGTGACTTTGAGGATTGTAAACAATCGCTTCTCCATTTCACCAGACTCAACGCCTTATATCAGATGTCCACTGGCGCAGCGCGAACCTGAGGAAATTCCACCCAACTTTTTGGAACAAGCCACCCGTGAAAACCGCAAGTCTTTTCCATCAGCAATGACACCTTCCGCCCGCCAGGTTTTGCAGTTGGATAGATCTTGGAGAGCATCATTGGCACTCGCTCTCCGCGCACGAAAGTCCCTCTCCATATGCTCTTGCAATGCACTTTGCACCCTCCGCAGGTGGAGTCGGCCATGGCCACGCAAAATCTTGGCCCGATGATCAAGGCCATCAAGGCGCGGTACGGGGAGGACAAGCAGCGGATACAGGCTGAGACGTCGCGCGTGTACACAGAGGCGGGGGTGAACCCTCTAGCCGGCTGCCTGCCCACGCTGGTGCAGCTTCCCGTCTTCTGGGGCCTCTACCGCGCCCTGCAAAACGCATCTGTCGACAATGAGTTCAGCCAGCCCTTCCTCTTCATCCCGGACCTCTCAGGTGCTGCGTCGTCATGTTGGGAGGTTTGAGAAAGGGGGTATGGGAGACGAGAGACTAGCGCGGGTTTAAGGATGTTGGACCTACCCAGTGTGATCCATGTGTGTATCGTTGGAGGACATGTGGTTCGTGGAGTGTTCAGGTGTCGTGGCTGCTTAGAGCTGGAGGTTTTGAAAATGAGGATTACCTTCCTCCGAGCGGCATTGACTTGATGGGTGACGTCCCAGGAAGATGCGTTGTTAATGAAATTTGTGATATTTTTTGTCGATGCTACAATAGATGCGTTGTAGGATTCAAATGACCGCTGGGTGGGGGGCGTACTTGCAGGTCCTGTGGAGTTTGGAAGCAAGGCGGGGACGTCTTGGCTGCTCCCGTTCGTGGACGGCGCACCTCCCATCGGGTCGGCGTTTTTTGGTGATCGAGATACACGTAGCAATGGCAGGACACACAGTTTGAAATTTTCGGGACTATGGGATCGCTCCTGCATATGGTTTGCGTAAAGAAAAATCGCACACCAAAGGAGAATCTACTGTTTTTTCTCACACCTCCTTGCGGTCCTTACTTTGTGATGTTACCCACTTGATTCGTCAGTGGCTGATTGTGTGGATTAGTGGGATTCGGATGTAGTAGGTGCTCGGAGATATCTTAAAAGGATGCGTTCCTTCGAAGTGTGCGACTGTGCAATCGCCAGGTGCATGTCCCCTGCATACCGATTTTCGCGCGAGTGTGAGCCTATTGCATAGATGCTGGGTGGGATATGTGAAGGATCTGCACGAGGTGCCCTCGAGTTGCTGCGATGGACACGCTTGCCGGCATATGTATGCATCCTATGTGGCATCCTGACTGTAGCATCAAGTTGCTCTTGGGTGCTTGTCCGCAGGTGGGAAGCGGCCACCCCCTACATAGCCCTGCCCGCACTGATTGTTGTCTCTCAGTTCATCAGCACCGAGATCCTGCAGCTTGGCCAGCCAGAGCCTGAGGAGGAGCAGAAAACCACTCTCCTTGTGCTCAAGTTTCTCCCGCTCATGCTAGGTTGGTTCGCACTCAACGTCCCAGCTGGGCTGGGCGTCTACTGGCTCTCTAATACTGTGCTCACCTCGGCAGTGCAGGTATCGACCCGGCATGTACCTACCTCAACTTTTGGCACACTGGCTAGGCCTAGTCCCGATAACCAAGATGGATATGGACAGCACAGTCCCTGGAATTCGTCGTACAGTGAGTGATCTCTGGTGTATCATGGTCGCAGGCATACTTGTTGTGCCGCTAAATAAACACTGGTGGGTAGGTTCTAGACAACCCTGCGAGTCTGTTTCATATTCCAGTCCTTGCCGCCGCCCCCCCCATGCCCCCCAAATTTTCTCAAGGCGCACCATATTCCGTTACATGATTTTGTTTCAGAGTGAGTGATTAAACACTGCAGAAAATGAGAAGTTGTGGATTCCATTGACGCCCGGCACTTGAGGCAGGTGTACCTACGCTTCGGCGGTGGCGCAAACCCCGTTGTGGGTAAGATGATGGAGGCCCCCAAGGTGACCCTCGGGACTGCAATTCGGTCCACCCCCTACATTAGCCCGGAGGCGGCGGCACTGCAAGCGCCTTCATTGGTCAACGGCACTACAAGCGCTGGCATGGAAACGAACGCTGTATCTACAACGGTGTCCGATGCCCCCTCATCCCAGGCTGTGCGCGCGCCTTCTGCGCAGCCCGCAGCACCCGTAGATGCTGTTGACTCCATGCAGTTCGCTGATGACTTGCCCGTGCCAGGCTTTGCGGGCGACATGCCCTCGCCTGACTTTGCTGCAAGGGCCCCCAAGGTGAGTGCACCTGTTTGTGTAGCCAACTGCAGATAGGTTATGTTGACGTTATCACGGCAGCTGCGACAGATCACTGTGGATCCATTATATGTTGGAGGAACGTCTGTAGTGAAGATATTTAGTAATGTAAAGCTTGTAAGTGTTCAATGCGCTGATGTAATCCATTGTGCGCGATTTTATTTGAGATGTATGCATTCCTGCTTGACCCAGAATGCTTGATTTGTTTTTGGGTCGTCCTCTGGTAGCTTGGTCCCATGTTTGCGGCGCTTGTCGCCCAAGTCTTGTCGATTGAAGTCAATTGATTTCGTGTTTCCAGTCTCTGACCCCAGTTTTCCTGTTCCGGGCGCGCCTATGTGCCTCCTCCGAATCAGGATCTCAACAACAGGGTAGCCCAGGAGCAAGCGCCTGCATTACCAGCAGATGCTGTGGCTGACGTGATGGAGAAGAAAGATGCTGGAGTGGAGATAAATGCACCCCCTGCTGTCCCTGCCCCTATGTTGCAACCGTTGATGATGGCTGATCTCAGCGCAAGCATAGGCGTGGCGGCAGGTCACCAAAGGCAGATGAGAGCACTCACAGCACGGCGTTGCAAACGCAGCCGCAACCCCCAAGAGCGTCTGACTTCAGTGCCGCTATCCCCTTCGTTGGACGAGGGGTGTAAGACTGTTGACTTCAACAACAAGGACGAGGCACAGGCAAACGGCTTGTACTC
Source organism: Pyramimonas parkeae (assembly GCA_018697155.1). NCBI lineage: Eukaryota > Viridiplantae > Chlorophyta > Pyramimonadophyceae > Pyramimonadales > Pyramimonadaceae > Pyramimonas > Pyramimonas parkeae. The sequence continues at coordinate 5,481 of NHOP01000045.1, read as the reverse complement.
CGCCTAGTGTGATTACTTGGTAGGATTAATGAGGAGGGTGACAATCAAACATTAAGGTACCTGCAAGCACTGGTGTAGAGATGTGTGTTTTGGGAGACGTCTCATACTTATCTTGTACAGGCCCAGCCCGTGTTGCTAGTCTGGACGTCCATCGCCATATGATGCCGCTAATTGATGTTGTCCTCAATACTGGACGCAATACACATAGAAGATGCCTCTGGTGGTGTAGGTCCAATGTGCGAAGCACTCTGACTCTGGAACCCCAAGCGCCATTGTGGCTACTACTTTGCAGGTGTACAATCTTGATTTTGGATTGATGGTGCTACATGGGCTTCTCAGGAAGGCTCCAACAATTTACTGATATGTCGAGGTGTCTGTTTTTGGTATTTCCTAGTATGCCTTTTTGCACGTCCTCATTCTTCGCTTGAGTTATGTACGTAGAGATGCTTTTGCGTATTCCTACCTGCTGAGTGGGATAGGAACCAGATGAATTTTGGAATACTCAATTTGCTACATGGTGCAGTGCTCCGAATTCTACTAACGCAGACTTTATCTTGAATCCCCCGAGCGCGCTTGCATCAGAGGTCGCCTGTTGAAAGCAGGGGGGTCTAGCTTTCGAGATAGCCGTGACAGCCAGCTATCAAGAAACGTATGTTGCTGGTATGTCGAAGAACATCTGTCCATGAATAGCTAAGTCACCGAACCAGGCAATCCGTGTGATATTGAGATTGTTAAGGACACTTGTTTTTTGTATTGTCTATATACAAGTCTTGAAGATAGCAAATTGTATGTAGCATGCAATCCAGTCAATCGTGCACATGATACAAATCGCAGCAAGTAGTTTTTGGAAGTCCAACGACAAAAAAACCAACTGTAAACACCCAATCCCCAATTGTCACGGTTGACCAAATGGTGTCCAGTAACGAATACAAGCGCATCAACGGGTATTTGAGAGATGCTAGGTATTCGAATAATGTGGTCTTGTCAGCCAGTAGTAATGACAGGAAAATCAATTTGGTGGGCTGCGAGATTTACAGGATTTGAAACTTCCAGATAATATACATGTTCTCGTAAACTATTCGACTGGCCAATGCAATAAATCAGCATCATAAACATTGAAACATTGTGTGCAAGGTACTCGTCTTCAATGTCATAATAAAGAAATTGTAAGATGCCATTTTTGATTTTGCAGAGGTGCACATACTGTCATTTTTGAACTGGTATCATGAAAAGGCAAACCATTCGAAATATTGATATGCACAAGTGAATTTCTTGCCTGTACATACTTAGGGTAGCAGTGTAAGTACCATTTTGATATTGATAATCCCCAACAAGGTAGAACCCTTTCTCAAAAAAGTGTGGTGTTCAGGCGCTGGATTAGCAACTGGGATAATGTTTCATTGGGCGTATGCCGGTTATTTGGAAATGCAACTGGAAAGCAAGCGTTGTCTGCATGTGCTGCAGGCAACGAATGCATTTCGCTTTGCAGTCCATACTCACTATTTGTTTAAGGTTTCGAGGATGAAATGCACAGAAACAAGTCATACTTTCAAAACAACATCCATTGCAAAAGCGACTCAACAGAAGAGCTACACAGGCAACAGCCATTGTAGCCTATCATATCGAACCTATACGCAAGGTAGGGCATGTCAAGTAAGTTCAGAAGTGTCCAAAGTGTGTGATGATATATGTCTCATGTTTTCGCGATTCAAGCATCACAAAATTCACCACAAAAAGGGGCCGCCTCGTGGCCCATGATCATGCAGGCACAATTAGCACATAATCAGCGACTGCTTTAGGGATATAATCAATGCACGTGTCCTCGTGCCTTCCAGCGATTGAACCGCCTGATACTCCGATATTGAAAGCTCCATGGTCGCAGTCGCGTCGAATACTATGCACTGCCGCACTCCTAAGCTATAGTACTGAAAGGATCACAGTGGTTTGCCAGGTAGTGGGTGCAGCATTTTGCTAGCAGACAAGCGCCAGCGCGGTTGAGAAGTGAGCAATATTCATGCCATGTTTTGTTTTTGGCTAGGTTATGACTCAAAATTTACAATCGAATTAACGGCTTTCTCTATACCTAAGCATCAGGTTTCGAGGCTCTGGACGCATTCATCAGGTTTGACATACCACTTTGAAGAGTTTCTCCGTTTCGCAAATGACCGTTGGCATGGGTCACACCCGACTGCTTGCGCAGGCGGGAGTGTTGCTGCCTAGCCTTCTTGTGAATGCAGCGCTTGTCGAGATTGACTTTCTCTGGATCGTATGTGCAGAACTTGATCACCTCATCCCTTGAGAGCGCGTACAGTAACTCTTGCTCAAGCAAGAACGAGTGCGCCCAACTCCCAGCGTTCCCAGAAGCCACGTTTCCGGCCATGGTGAGATTCTCGTCCGCCGTGTAATACTTGTACTCAACAGGTGTCCCTCTCAAGTCATGTGAGCCGAAGCCATACACCGTGACTGATTTGCATAAGTCCTTCATGGCGTACACTAATGACATTCCAGTACTCGGTTTGCCAAATATTGGGTCCCCGTGTTTGCCCCTTTTCAGTACTTCCCCATTGGCGCTGTCCACAACAACACGACTGGTTTCATCAACGTCGTTTGTATGCTTGGTGAAATGAGACTGAAGCTCTCCCCCCCCCTGCTTTCCACAATTGGCATTCATAGCAGAATTGTTGGAAGAGGAGGTGAAAGAGCCATCAACAACTTCGTTCTCAGCTTCGTCTGCAGCTGAGATCGTTCCATTTGAAGTTACACGTGTGATTGGGAGCAATTGCTGGGAGTCGCGCAGATCTGACAACCGATTCTCTACCATTGCCTCGCCGGGATGCCGCTTCAACGCCTTCGCAAGAAATGCTGTATAAAAATCACGAAACAGGGCAATAGCAGCGAACGTGAACTCGTTATCCAAGTGAAGCACCATGCGTGTGTCGCTGACGCTCCTCAAAGCTCGACTCAACTCCAATGTCCTATTTTCAGTCGCTCGTAACCACAACTGAACGCCCTGGCCAAGAACCTGCATCGCCAAAAAGCAGTTGTGTATAGGTGGTTCAGCAGACAGGAAAAGGTGTACATAGTCGGTCCTGGAGTGTGTATCAAGAACAAAGAGGTGAGAAACGCGCATAATGGGAACACAGAAGATGCGCATATTGCTTTTGCCACAAGACCAACTTCATGCGATGTGATTCTTCACGCAGAGAGACAAAATGAAAGATGAGCCTGATGCGCAACAATCAGCAATGATTAAGCCCTGTGCATGGTGCAAGAAACACATACCTTCTGTACAACACTTCGCATGATAGATCTTAAGGTTGTACGGGAAAAAGGATCACAGCAGTATTCATATTCATCCACAAACACACCAGGAACTCAACACTCCACCAATTCTTGCTGACCATGCGGCTTACTTGGGCGGCCTAGCTGGCAGGGTGTCGCCTTGGTTCGCAGTTGCGCAAGCTCAAGTCCCAACATAGCATTATATTGTCACGGCCAATGATTGATCAAAAAGACCTTGCCAGCAGGAAGATCATCTAGGATAGGCAAAAGAAACCGCTTGCACAATCATCGTGCTATCTGGTAACTCAAAAGCATTCTGTGTTGCTCAACTTGCTGTGTCGTGGTCAGATGGGCAACCCACCTGGTTGCACGTGGAGTGGTTCCACGTCCCGTCAATCAGCCTGGCGGTGATGTGTTTGACTAGGGCGTTGTTCAGCACGCGCGCGGTGGTCCTGGTGCCCACCCTCCCCTCCTCCCCCAACGTGGGGGCCGCGTTCATGCGCACAACCACGTCATGCGCGTCAATGTCGGCCCCGAAGTGGGTGAACTTCAACAGGCCGCTGTTGCCTACGATTGCGCAGCTTCCCTTGCGCATGGCCTAAGGCAAACACGCAAATCACACTCAGATTCTATCACTGATAGGGGATTGTTTTTGTTTGGGAACCACAACATGTATCACTACTTTTGTGTAGGTGGATATGCGGAGTTTGTGACCCATTTGAACGCGCTGAATGGTGGAACCCCAGTAAACTTGAGTGGTAATTCTAAGCGTTCACATGTACATCATCCACCGTATTTTGTCTGGACTATTCGAATGCATTCATAAATTCTTTACGCCTTGACTATCAGGTGATACCATATCTCTCTGATTATGTCAAGTGCCAAGATCAGTTCAAGCGTACCACACAGCCCACAGTTCGCGGAGATCGCTACCGCAAGTATAGACGAGTGATATGTAATTAGAACTAGTACATACAAATTACGCCTGCAGTCGAGCATGCACGTTGAATCGGTGATGATTACGTTTCGCAGGTTGACACAGACAGTGGAGAAAGTCTAGCAGTTGAGGATAAAATCTAAGACCTGTAGGCTAACTACAGGAGGTGTCGGTGTGACCCTGAAGGAACCTGCCTCAAAAGAACAAACATTCGTCCACTTCATACACCATGTGCGCACGCTGGATTGCCTATCTCTCACCTGCACAGTGGCGTTTGCGCCTGCGCGTTGCAAGTCGGTCACCCATTTGTTGAGCACCTCCCGGTGCATCTTGAGCCCAGGAGCCCTGGCACTCAATTCACATAGAAGGTAAGGTCCAGATCTAATTGTCCACGTACACCAGCACTTACACAATCATAGTATTCTTCAAGCCTTGAAATCAGAGTTAATCATGGTGTAAGTTGTGCTGGTGCCCTCAGCATAAACACAGTATTGAGCCTGGACAGAACTCAAAGCTGCAAAACTTTATTCAGCCTCCTCATTGACAAAATATTGGCATAAAGTATCGACCAAGAATTCACAAATGCTTTATGCAAGTGGAGCATTTACAAAGATACCTCGGTATTCTAGTTTATACTGGCAACATACTTGTTCGCATTTAACGTCTAGGTGTCAACATGTGTCCTCATTTGCAACCCAATTGGTCAGCATTGCTTCAACAATTCTATTTCATGATTCGAGGAATCCAATTTCAGTCTCCCTGTCATTCGGAACGGCAACCTTCAGTTCCACAGACAGTTGCGCACAGTGTGTATCACAACATACGCATGCATGTACTGCAAAACGTATGTGTATGCAATGCAGGTGGAAAGCCAAGTCAACTGAGTTGAATGATGATTTCCGTAACTGCACGAGGCTCCTGTGAATATCGTGCACAATCAAGGGACAAACACACACAAATGCATCACATAGCAAGGAATCCGAGGAGATGTGCACAACGCACATCTCCTCGGAATTGTCTGCTTATCCTTGCACATCCTAAAACATGCGTATCCTTTGGTCCTCACGCACTGGGCATGAATTCATGACAATTCAAGTAAAACCTATAGGCAACAACTACATCAGAATTCATGCACCTTGCCAACTGCACGTATTGCACCAAACAGCGCAACATCCTTGAAGACGAGCCTCGTGATCCCCATCGTTACTGTTTACTGATATCTGCACACGCCGGCATCCAACTGCATATGATACAGACTAGGA
>NHOP01000044.1:0-23059 GCA_018697155.1 Pyramimonas parkeae | reverse complement strand
AACCGCCTAAACAACCACTATGAATCCTGGTGGTTCCCAAATTTGTTTTTTGCATCGCACCATTCATGGTATGTTCTCCAGATGGGCGACCACCAGTCTCAACATACGCGCCCTCGGCACGACCATTACAACAAACGATCACTGTGGCAAATTGCTTCGAATTCATCTCTCCATCGTGTATGATGTGGAACGGTCCAATCAGCTGGAACGATGTTTTGAGGGCCATCGTCCATCGAAAGACGATCGCTCTGTTTGCCAAGCATTTTCAATACCGGTTACATAGGTTCTCCATTATGTAGGATAAACATTCCGCGATCGACTTGTCACATCAGATGGAACGATGGCATCAGGAGCGACATCGATCGATCGACGGTCATAGTGGATGGCGACTTGGCCAAAGGCCCCTTTCATGCCCGTATCGTGAAGGTTGGGATGTTGCCCCCAAACCTACCATCGTTCTCATGATCTGGTGCTACAAGGGTTCACCGTCATAATCATTATCATCATTATCGATATTGTCATTGTTATTAATGTAATACATATTATTATCATCATCATATTTATTATCATTATCATGATTTTTTCTTTCATGATCATCATGAAAAGCATTTCATGATAGCGATCAAAATTGATATTATTGTTATTATCATCAGTATCATTTTGGCACTATGAGTGCCATCTATCGGCGCGTCAGCTGGCCTCGATGCTGCTTTTCCAAGGGGTCCCGTCGGGAGACGTGAAAGTGGCGTGCGTGGGCGTGCGGCCGAACTTGCCTACGGATAGTCACAAGCTTGTCGGATCCTCCCTGAATATTATTTTTGAGGGATGATCTTGCGCGCTTTTCGAACGAAGGCGTTAGGGTTTCCCACCGAATTGCATGCGCCTCTGCGTTGTGTACCAGCGCCGAGGTTGCGTGTTTACTCATACGTGGTGTGAATCTGTATGGTCTTCGGCAATCAAATATGCAGGAATCAACATCATGGGACAGATAAGCACAATGCGCTCATTTTCGGTACAGCCCTCGTTCTCCGAAATCGATCGCTCATGGGGACAACTTTCCGTGGTCCTGCTCCAATTGCTTGTGTCTTGTGGTGGTTCCCTTTGTGAGGACGCTGTGTACTTGAAGTCACATGATCGCGAATTAGATTCGTTCACACGAAAATAGCATCAAATTTTTTTCAGATATTTCTCCAGGTATATATTCGTCGTCATGAATGATCTTCTTGGTGATGTCAAACCTGAAGCGGCAAGGCGTGCAGGAGGTATTGGAAGATTCAAGGCATCCGACGTGCAGGTAGGTTGACCTTGGATGAATTCAGCGGTATCATCACTTGGAATTTTTGTCTGAAATAATTTAAGCTTGTTGTTTTATGAATGCAGTACGATCGTGATTCGACCAATGCTTGAAAGCACATATATCTCTTTCAAACAGTATGAAAGCAGATAACTGTGAAGAATCATTGTTTGGAAGTGCAGTCGATGCCGGCGGTACATATACACCGCATGAAATCGTTTCTGCTCCCTTCTATATTTTTCCGAATTTCAGTACGCTGCATGATTGTAGATTCGGAACATCAACCCGAAAGTTGCTCAGTGTGTGTGTATGTTGTTTTGTACTGTTGGTTTCGGGCTTGTTGACGCTCGCAGTCAAATATACGTGGCCATAGATAGTGATGGTCACAGTGTCATTTTGTATCACAAATCTTCTTGATTTTTTCTTGGCGTTGATGTTTGCACAACATTTGCTCGGCTGCACAGCCGTTTAATTCCTAAATATTGTACCTACATACTGAGTTGATCTGCGCTCTGAACTCCGTTCCTTGAACATCATCTTGTCCCACTATATGAAATCTTTGGTCAAGCTTGGCTCCAAATATCAGATGGCTTGCATATGCATCATGCGAGGATCGTTTGCTGTATTTCTTACGAGATTCTCTCAATACCGCATTCTATGTTTCAGGCCCCAAACTGTTGGCCTGCGGTCCGTTGGTAGCAGGTGGGAATGGGCGCAGACATAGAGCTTGGCCACAGACGAAATGGCAGTGACACGTCCTCGATTGTGCTCGAGGGTGTATCAGGACCTTCAACTGCCATCGTCACGGCTACCGATGCTGCGATGGATGATTTCTATATCAAGGTGTTATTTTCTTGTGAGCCAGGGGAACAACTAGCGCATTTGTGCAGAAGAAATCCGATCTGTTTACTGTACTTCGACTTATGTGACCTCTTTTTCGACGTTCACAGTTTAAGCATTTACATCTCAACCTCTTGTTGTTCTTTACTGGATTCAATGTTGTTGCTTGTCAGTGAGCGCTCATACGGCATCGCATTTCATCAGCACACCCGAGAAATGATTGTTGACTCGAAATACACTAGACTGATATCATTTACTGTGATAGAGGGAAACTTAACAAATACATTGAAAACTGAGCAGCGCAGGTTCACTGGGCATTCACACTATGCATTTTTGATAGATTGATAACCTCTATATATCGAAGATTCCATGCTTTTGTGGAACATGTTGAGTGCATCCTGCGTTGCATTCGCTGCATAAGTACAGCGTACCAGAATGATGAAGGCAACTTAACTCCCCCCCCCTCAGGCACTGACATGTGTATTTGCTTGCCGCTGTGAAGGTGAGTGAAGTGAAAAATGTCAATGTACTGCTGCAACGGCATCTTAAAGGATTGCACGCCTCGCTTGCCACATCTCGAACAGCGACAAGGGCCGAGGAGATCAAAGCCATTCACCTGGAAATGCAGGTTGGAAACGTCATGGTGCTAGCAAAGTCAGTTCTTGCTGTTTAGGCTATTGGATTGCTTTAGTTGTCAGGGCCTGAAAAGAATTACAATTGTCGCTTTTCCCAGCAAATATTTACCTGCGCAATATGTTTGATTTCTGTACGAGTTCGAGCAAAATGATCAAATGCAACTCACGTTGGATATTTCTGTCATTTTGTCATGATCTTCTGGCACTAATCATGCTTTGAACGCGTTTCGTCCTGTTCTGTCACCTAGGGGTGCTGCCTATTAATCTGCCTATTTGTTCAATGTTGGCGCGCTACTTTGGCGTATGTTTTTTGAGTGCTTGCACGGTTAGCAGCAAAGTAGCATGCTCTTGCAGTGTGACAATGATATGTGTCGTCTCTATGTCCGATTCACGTACTGCAAGTGGTTGCAAGCATTATGCGCACTTGGACCTTCTCCTGGCGGGATTGATTTGGTCTCAGCTATGCGTTAATGGTTTTACAACATGAAAAGGCTGAATCTGTTGAGATTATGGCATGCATGCTTCTGCAAAACTCTCAGGGCCACCGTTGCTAGCGTTCTCATCCAGTATGCTTGCAATGAGCTGGAAGTCATAAAGACGATAACCTAAACACACAGCGATCGCCTTGTGTTATGAGTTGCGCAACTGGTCTGCCGATGGTGCTTTTTCAAAAGGGAGAGAAGGGTTGCGGGGCCGTTGGACAGGACAGCATCACCGAGGTGGGGCGGATGGCGAAAGATGCACAGGGAAAGCTTGAGGTGCTCGATCGCGCCAACGACGCCGCGCGCGCAGCAGGAGGCGGCGCCCAGTCCTGCCAGGTGCGTGGCATGCACCAGAGACAAGAGGAAGCACACGCGCACCCGCTGACTAATTGGAAGTGGCCATGCCCTCGCCTTAGGAGTCATGATATTGTCGTCATGACCTTCCGTTTGGATCCTCACTTTGTCTTGGAGGATGCAAAGTGTGCGTTCCTTAAGCTATTTTTGATGATGACTGCTCAACAAACAATGCACGCCGCGTTCAGGCCAGCAGCATGGCTGTGAGTGTTGCTGCCGTGCCCACAACCACCTCTGCATGCCCTCACCCACTCTATGCGAGGCTGTCGCTTGTTGCTTGCAAAGCTGTTGGGTCTGCGGCTGGTCCGCACACATTATACCAATAGCATTTTCCAGGTCCGTTTGATGATGTCCTGAAAGTCACAAGCTTGACCAAGTAAGATACCCTTCTACGTTTTCTGAGGTATTTAGATTTAAAGTAGAATCTGGGGACTCAGTTCACGAAATCACACATGTTGAACTGATTGAACAGAACACAACAAAGCTGTGCGATCACTTGGCAAGATGCAGCGGCGGAGCGGGTGAGATTCCTGCTCACTTTTTTGCCTGACGTCTGAGTGTAGTACCGTCTTCAGTACCAACCCATGCATACCATCACTTGCCGTGGCACACAAACTGTTGAGATGTAATTTCGTGTTCTGTAACAGGACCGGACTCGGGTGTCCATCACAAACAGCTTGCGCAAAAAGCTAAGAGATCTCCTGGGCGAGTTTGCGGAGGTCAGGGCGCGAATCCAGGAGGTGAGCGCCCGCATGCCGTCTGAGCAGAGATTACACACCCTGTTGCAATTCGGCGTTTCAATAAAGCAAACATCAAGCTTTTATGCAGCTGGTGTGATACGTTGTGACTTTGTGAATAACAATAGACACAACCCTGACCCATTGAGCAAGAAGCCATATAAACTGACTCACATTCGAAATGCTATCATTGCAGACATGGTTGCTGACTCTATCACTGCATAGCCCGTGGTTGGGGCGACGTTGAACATCCGTGCTTGTTTTGTTTCGAGCCTCCTTGCAAGAGTGGGTATCCACCTCTTCAGCGAACACTCGCCTTTTGTGCAGCTACGTGTCCTGGACCCGCGTTGGTCTGACTATATGGATTTCTGTCGGCTTCTGCTTCCAACCACACACACCGACCCCAGAGATTGTGCCCAGTGTTTTGCCATATGGTGAATTGTATAGTATGTAGCCCCTTTCAATGAGAGCCCATTGCTGCTTCACTAAGTTCTATCTGTGGATTGGCTTAGCTTTTTCGTTTTTCTCCTGGTGATCAGCGCTTACCACGTATATGTGCCAGGCCACACCATGTTAGCAACTTAATCATCAAGGCAATCACGCCAACGCCATCACCCTTCAATATCGAGTAACCCCGATTCCAGAGTAGCCTTATTGGTAGGGTAGCGGATTATCTCTCAAAAGGCCTTCAATTCGAGTGCTGTCATGGGAGTTTGGTTCCCTCACCAATGATTTGTCAAAGTCCACGCTATCTGACGGGTCACTTATGGCTTGCAGGTGATTGTACCGATGTTCAGAATGACGGCGTGGTATCTATTAGTTTTGTTGTTCCTTTGAGTGCAAAGTAGGCAGTGCTATCAAGCTTATCAATCCCGTGCAATGTGGTTCGTCATCTGTTAGTGCTACTGTAACCGCACCAGACGCGGTGGCCAACAACGACAACAACGTCGATGTGTGCGCCACGCGATGTTCGTGTCTTTGAACAACAACCCAAACAACAGTGAATCGGTACACGTTTTGGCGCGTTTGCACTGGAAGTTTTTCGTGCTTGATTTTTTGGCGGAGTATACACGTACCATGTGTTTCATTCAAAGAGGCTATTGGCTCCAACCCGCCCGATCAATCAATGCGCCTATAGGAGCATCGCGACACGGTGGCGCGGCGGTACTTCACAGTCACGGGCAAAAAGCTTGAGGGGGAGGCGCTGGAGGCGATGATAGACTCCGGGGAGAGCGAGGGCATATTCCGATCGGCGCTGATGGACGCTGGGCGAGCACACATGATGGACACGCTGAGCGAGATCCAGGAGCGACAGGACGCCTGCCGCGAACTGGAGCGCAAGCTGCTGGAGCTACACCAGGTGCCAATTATTCTCCACGCAACCACCGCCCTGCGTGCTGCGCGTGTGGATTTTGCATATAGACTTTGAGGTGCAACTCCTTATTGTCCCGAAGGAGGCAGGAAGTCGCGCCGAACAAGAAGAGGCATCGAATCCATCATGTCGCTGGTGACATCCCAGAAGCAATATTTCTGTGAAACAATTCAAAAGTAATGCGTACAGCGCATGTTGGAGGCTTAGAAGTACCTGTAACACATACACTATCGACAATCCATAACAAGCCTGGATTGCAGATGCATAGTACGTAGACGCACACCATTATCCTGTCGGTCCCAAAGGCCAGTCATCAGCAACTTGAATCATCGAATGTGAGGTGTCATCTGTAGAAATTGGACACCTGTCCATGCATGGACATGCGTTTGACGTATGGGGGCGCAGGATCCATGCTGTTGGATTTATGTGTTTTTCGATCAACGCTTTTTCAACAATTACTGTCCATCAAAATGTCAAATTACCAATGAAACTATTGCACAGCAATTGTGTTGGCGACGTCTCCTGGTCGTGGTCTACCACTGTTAATATTTTTTTGAGATATGTAAGAATCAGGCAGCGATCACTAGATGCGCCTTCTTGGGACCCAGGTGTTCAGCATTAGCTTTCGTGGCAATGTTGCACAGTACCCGACATAGGTGGCACGTCTTCCTGCTCCGGTCCAGGATAGCATTTCAGATTATGTATGCAGTGCATGTGTTTGCATTGAACATGTATCTGGTGCTCTGTGAATGCGCGCTGTAAACAGGTATTTCTAGACATGGCTGTTCTAGTGGAGGCCCAAGGGGAGATGCTCGACAATATTGAGGCAAATGTTAGCAAGGCTGTGGACTATGTGGCAGCCGGAAACACATCCCTTGTTAGCGCAAAGGCCATCCAGAGAAACACTCGAAAATGGGCTTGTTGTGGAATAGGGATCTTACTGGCAATCGTCTTTGTGATCATTATTGCTATTCTCAAGCCTTGGGAAACAGGATCAGCTTAGGCCATCATCCGAAAATTACAGAACAAGGGGACGAGTTATGACCGTTCCACCCAAGGAACGGATTTGTACAGCAATAGCCATGATCAGTGTTGTTGTGTGTGGGTGTATGTAGATAGGAAATATGAGATGCCGTCTGCCTGTAGACAGTGCGACGTATTTGCACGTATGATGACAGCAACAACCAGTGTGCTGGTATCCTAAACATGAACCACAAAACTGGTTGACCTCCAGCAAAAATCAATGTTCCTGAACGACAAATCATGAACCTGACTCTACTACGGCATTCAGCCGACAATTACAAAACTGGATGTATTTCTTGTTTCATCAGCACACAGCATGAAACACACTTCATGTGCACATGTTACTTTGCAATTCAAGTTCACATATCATTTGTCACATCCCGATGATTTATCAAAGGCCATATTGCCTGGCGGGTAATCTTCGAGGAGCGAGTAATCACACCAATCGCCTAAACAACCACCATGACTATTGAAAAAGTTTAGCATACAAGTTAGCAACGCCACTTAATGGCACCAACCTACGTTGATTGCAACGTCAGGTATGAGATGACAATACTCAAAAATGAATCCTACACAGATGTCCTTTTGAGGGGCAATCCACAGACATGCCACCATTTGCACCGGTGACGCGAACACGACAGTATAATCAATGCTTGATGGTTTATGTCATTTTTGCTTTCTTCGCTCATTTGATCACATCTTAGATTCAATCAAGAGTGAGACCTTTTGTCCCTAGAGCATTGAACTAACCGGGAATTGCACACAACTCGAGGTCTCCCCTTCGTACTGACAGCATTATTTACGCGATTTGAGTAATCGCACCAAATTCTCAAGTGCATCCATTTGTTTCATCCGCACCAAGGCTCTAAGCGATACCAACCTGAGTGCAATTCGGTTACACACAAGACGGGTTAATGCGAAGAACAACTTAACCAACACAGAAAAAAAGAGTGCACCGCAAAGCGGATGCTGATATCTGTTGGCACAACTGCCTGCAGACGATGCAAACAACTTGATTCTTTACACACGCCCACACACCAGCAAACAATCAAACCACTCCACACTCAGCGTTTCATCACAGCATGCACAGCACAGCATTTCTCACTGACGCTTCGATAACGCATACCTCGATCGCACCAAAGCATGAAGCAAGCATTTGATACTGATCGCACGAAGTGAAAATAGCATTGCGAAAAGGAACATCATGTGCATGCTCATCAAATGGGTAGGGTTCGGGTACATAAATTTCGCACCAGCAGTTCCGCATCTCTTTACTCTCAGCAAGAACATAGTACTGCTTTGAAGGGGTACCAATACACATTCCGAAACCTTCAGGCATGGCTAGGTCGTTGATGGGCTCCGCAGCAATGATGTCCGACGGGGAAATGTGCAATGGTAGAAGTATCCCTGATTCTGTATGTGAACTTGCAGAGGTCTTCATTCCGGCAACTGATCTCAAACACAAAGACGCAATACACATATCAGCAGGCTGTTCCAATGAAGATGGCGAGATACTGTCTACTAGGGTCCAATGTTGCGTAAATACATAACATGGACTGAATATATGGGTTACCATATAGAGTGATAGCATCGAGACATGGCTGCTGTGGCCTCCCGCCCCTCGAGCAAGGGTCACGTCCCTATACATCCAGGAGATGTGTAGGTAAGACAGTACCAGGGATGAATACATGGAGCGAGAAACCATCATGTCACTAGAATCGTTACAACAGCCGGACTAGGGAGAATTGTGAACTGCAGTTTGATCTACGCCGTATCCAAACTGCTCACGGAGTGTGCTTAACCATGAACCTTGGATCCTTTACACTAGAACCACAAAAACAATATGTTCACATCGATATGTTACAATGTTCAGACGTTGCACATGGCAGATCAAGCGTTCACCACCTGATCATGGTTGAAGAAATCCATAGCAAAAAAAAAATGTATGACTGAAATGAAGTGGCAGCTTTACTATCCAACACATCACCATAAATACATGACTAAACCACCATAAAGACTACACACTCTTTAAACAGAGTACCAGACAAATTTCTCACAGAGTGTGCTTAACCGTGAACCTTGGATGCTTTACACTAGAACCACAAAAACAATATGTTCACATCGATATGTTACAATGTTCAGACGTTGCACATGGCAGACCAAGCGTTCACCACCTGATCATGGTTGAAGAAATCCATAGCAAAAAAAAAATTCTATGACTGAAATTAAGTGGCAGCTTTACTATCCAAGACATCACCATAAATACCAGACTAAACCACCACAAAGACCACACACTCTGTACACAGAGTACCAGACAAATTTCCTTGGACATTTCCATACAGAACACGTGGAATGTCTGACTTGGCACACTTTCGTTCAGGGCAACATTATCACGTGAAAGACACTAGCGTCTGCCTCAATCAACACAGATTCCCGCCCACTGGGTGAGGGTTGTCCCTATACATTGTTGGTGGATTGCTCTTGGCGACGTTGACAAAAGGTCTCATGCTGGAAGGTGTAGAACTACAACGTGAATGTTGCGCGAGCATGGGATAGATATTCCATTAGGTATCATTGTTGAAACTGCTAGAATAGTACCACTTGATTCAATGGTTTGGTGGTTGCATTCCGCATTTTTCACAAACTTGCTCATCTCACAACAGACAAGCACAGTATCGTGGGAAACGCGACCAGCGCTTGGAAACGAACCCATGAATTATTGGCTTGGGTCTGTGCATCTCATATTGACGATATTGGCATGAGGGGGAAGGGGGGGTTGGGAGTTCGGTCGCTTCTCCATTGAATCACATCCATTATGCGTAAAAATACACGATGAAAGAAACAAGCATCAAATACACCAACAACCATTTACGTTGTACCTGGTACTACGTGCTTGTCAAGTAAAGAGCGGTACGACGCCACCCCCCACGCAATGGGCTCGTCCATCTGGTTCTGGCTAGTTGGACCGACTTCCTGCGCTGCCTGACTTCCATCCTGATTCCATGCTTTCCATAGCCAAAAGTGTGGTAAGTCGTTTAAGACAAATCTTGCAACGGACAAGCATGCCGCGATTGTGATGCCACACGCCTAGCAACTCAGGCAAGCTGTATGGGTGAAAGCATCGAAATAACTTGAGGACAGAGATCTAGATATTAACTTGAGACACAAGTGTGGCTCGGGCGGTTGGTGTGGTCATCGAAACACGCAGAACCCAGTCTCCTAGTGTGAAGTAGTTGCCCTGACCACTGGATAAACTCGAACTACATCAAAATATTTGTGTGGAGTGTTCAACCATCGAGAGCCTATCCAATGAGCTACAATAGTGATGTTGAACACTACAATGGTGATGGGGTTAAATCACACGTCAAGATTTCTACTCCAGCCATTTGGTTTCAAGAGGATGGCACACCCGCAAAATGCTGGAATTGAGATGCAGACCTTCAGCGTCCAACGACGCCGACTGCCACACCCAATGGTCCGCTTTGTTGTCTCCGTTCACCTGATGCATCCATTTGAAAATAAGTGCTACGCTAAGCAGCAGCCTGTCCCTGCAAGGTAACGGTGATCTGTAGTTTGAGATGCTTACCATTGCACTACGGCGATCTTGTGGGTGTACGACAGAATCCCCAAGTCTCATCGTTCCAACACGCACAAGCACGCCTTGGAACAACGCTGAGCATTTCTTCATACGGATCAACCCCACCGATTCAAAGCGAAGAAGCCGTATATCATATGCGGCAAACAGTGCAGGGGCATCCTTTTCTACCACATGCTGACGTCAGTTCCTGATCGTACCAACGCTTATTTACCAACGAATCAGGCTTGCGTCAAACGAGCACTCCAAGGTAATGGTTGCGAAATTCAGTTGCTTCAATCTTGATGCCTGATATGGATAAGTGCGTTGACCATGGCACTACCAATTCCATCTCTGGATGTACTAGCACTTCACAACATTTGCATGGGGACATGGCAATTCAACATACCCATGCGCCCACCTGACCATCCAAGTGCAATACCAACTATTTGCTTGTACAAACTAAGCCCATCGACGATACCTGAGAGATCCCTTGCAAACAGATGAGGAGAACATATAGTGTTTTCAAGAATACTGACACAAGCCTCCAAAGGTAAACCAACTCCATGAGCGTGCGTTTGAGCCCGGTCTGCTTGGAGTGATCACTTGACACTGAAGCATGTGATGAAGGCAGGATCCGCAAGCACGTTCCTGGGTAAGTTCATCCTATACAGCAACATTACCATGAGCTGGTGGACAACATGAACCGATCAATATCACTCTCATACTCAATGTCCAGAGCGAATTTACCAGCAGATATAACTTTTAAGGGCATGGCATTCTGCGACACGGGAATTGACGAACCCCATGTTTAATTGTCTTCTGAAAGCAGAAGAGTCACCATTTGGAGCATGTACAGAGTATGAAAACAAATCAGTCATCCTGATCTCACTTGAATTTCAAATGCCGTTGCAAAAAAATCAAAGCAAACAATTTTTCTGTTGAGCAATTACTCTCTCTATGTAATAAATTCTTTGAACTGAGACAGCTATCAATGTATGTTGTCCATCATGCACATTGCTGGTATGTTGCTAAATCAAACTGTTGGACATAAATCAAGTTGATAAAGAACATCTACAATACAAACTTCATCAATCATGTAAGGACCATTTAATTATTGATGACCATTTCAATAACCGGCCGGGACAACATCAGCCAGTATTGCCTTCCCTGGCTGGAATTGTCCCACCCAAGTACGAGGTCGTCAACACGACGATGGTCCTTACATGAGCGCTTCCATAGCGCAGACTATGACCTCTGTAAAATTCCAAAGCATCCAACCCTCATTATATCGGGTGGAACATTCACAGGTCAACTCACAGAGCTACGTAAGGTGACGTTGGAACGGAACCCACGGTAGCAAAAAACTGTGAACATTCACAGGTACACATGGCGTTGAATGTGCGCATGTTCATTTAATGTCCTTGAATTTGTGAAAAACATCATCCTCCCGTCTGTCTATTCCAAGATACTCCAGCCTGATGATTTGAAAAGAGTGGTTAAGGCACAAAAACTATACTTCCAGATACGCGAAGCAAGCGGAATATGCGTACTGGTGACTGACCATCTCATGGTGCAGACGATACAGAATATCCTTCGGAAGAGTGTACAAGGATCAACAGACCAATTTGATCGGGAACCCCAGACGTGTCGCATATTCTGCTCTTTGTGACGCAAACAGTATACAAGTATAAAGATGTTGTGCATGAATGCTTAGGGGGAACTTGCAAGCTTGTGAAATTGAGCGTGTCCATGTGCTTCCTGCCCAGTCGATGAGAGTCATGTTCGAATCCATCCACTCCACACAGCACGCACAAGATCACAAGGTCTCCCTAATACAAACAAACAACCAAGCTGCGGTGTGCGTTCAAGAAGTTACAGTGGCGGGGGCCGGACCGGTGCCTCCAGGAGTCGCACACGCAGCCGCCCTTGCAGGAGCGACGGCAGCGGGAGCAGCTTTTTCACCATGTTGAACGAGGTACGATACACCGCCTTGGAGGGATCCATGGCCGCAGCCAGAGTGATGATGGTGGCAGCGATGCTGTCAAACCACCAGCACGCACCAAGCACAAACCATATTGCACATCGAATGGGACATGACCGCTACCCGCTGGACGGTGTAGACCATCGCACAACTGAATTACGCAACCTCCCAACGTCACTCCACCAAAACCGCTTCACGCACACTATAGCAGCATCACATTTCCCACATGATTTAGGGTACAATCTCTGCCTGCTAGGTGGCAAGACATTCACACCGAGATGAATCATAATGATGTTTGCATGGTTGCAGAGCAACAGATCGACAGATTGCCTTACCAGAAAATCAATTCATCGATATCCAGACCGTCGTACTGTAGCTTCTGTTTGATGTACCCAACACAAAATCTTGTGCAACCATCAAAAGCCTGATTGTGACGATGACGATCAGGCACACTGGACACAGCTCAAAATCCCGCTAAAGGTATCAGTGGAAAATCATAACAAATAAGCGAAAGCCTACAGGATCAATACCGTATTTGCACAAAACAATATGCCGTGCAGACAAACAAGCTTCACAAGTCTTCTAATCCTGTAGTGTCTACGATTCTAACCTGCACATGGTGCCTGGGGATGTGTCTTTGAGGGGCATGGTGTATCGGAACATATCTTGACCGTAGCTGTAGATGACTGTGCCCAGGTTGTAGATGCCGCGGTGAAACTCCCCGTTCAGGTAGATGGCGCTCAAGAAACTCTGCATCTGCACTACCAACCTTGAAACCCAACTCTATCAACAATAGGTATGAGCCCGCCAAGATGAATTTCGTCACTTCCAAGACTCTGCTTGCAATAAAATTTGACCAGTGAGAAAACATGGCAATTGATGCTAATAGCACTCTTTCTGTACAAAAGGCGGTGAACCGTCATCCCTGTACAAAATACTAGAGTGGTAGATTGATTCTCTGGAAGCTTTGAGTTTCAGTCCGTTTCCAAGGAAGATTTTCTGCATCAGTTGATGATTAATCCAAGGCCTCCCTGGCTGGCGAGTGATTTGCGACGAGCGAGCGGTTGTGAACCAATCCTATGAACCAATTGTCAAAACATCCTGACTATTCCCACTTTCTGGATAATATCTCGTGCAAAATCACAATGACAGTTGTTAGGTTGTAGACAATCACCCGAATAGTTGTCATGAAATCTGGTGGCTTAGGAATACAGGACAACGATGCACATAATGCAATGATTCAGACCCACGAGCTTCGGTGGCACCTAAAAGTACACGCTTCAGGCGTACCAGGTATGCCTTCAACATACACAACTGGTAAATCCATTTTACAGGTCCGACATGCAGATGCATACAAACCCGTCGGATCACGCGTTGAACAGACATAGCGTGAAACAGACTCCAGCAATACTTGCAACTCTTGATCTCCTGCAATGTTGGATTCCCATGAGCGCCAACATCGCAATGAAAATCTGTATCGCCGCATGCTCACTACTCTCCTAGCTACGTGCCTAGACAGCAGTGATTAGGCCCAAAGTGACATTTTCTGGCAAATTCTAGTTCGTGGTCGAGTTCGCATGTGTTCTACCTCATTTGTATTTCAATTGGAAAGTTCTGATACCACTGTTGCTAATTTTCAGGCGCGTCCGGGTATCGCCGCGCACCGAGGCGTCGTACAAGCGGGCCCGGTGAGTTGCGGAGCTGAGAGCTGCAACCTGGCGCCAAGATGAAAAACTTAAAACCCATGCACATTAACAATTACACCACCATGCATAGCAGGAGAGAAGGTTTACACAAGACGAGAATGCTTGCACGCCGCTTCGGATGACACACTGAATAAAGTCCCTGTTAGGAATCTATGCACTGGAAATGCAGATACCATACTGCGATACTTGCCAAAGAAGCAAGGAAAATGAGCCTGCCGTTTCTAAATCAACTGTAGCCGGCGCTTCTGCATCACCTTTCGAAAGTCAACAATCTTCATCAACCTCTTCATCTGGTGATGATGAAAACCAGTCCAGCCGTGAAGCTCTTTCGAAAGAGAAAGAAGGAACACACAAGGGTAGCTTTACAAGTCCACAACAGCACTGTCCTGCAACTGAAGAGACATGATGCGATACCAGATGATGTTCATCCTTTGCACCATGTTTGAGCAAATATCAACAATCAGTCCCCATGAACGTAAACGGAAGTGTCCCTGTGAACTCCTTGATCCGCGACTAATCGCTTGTATCCATGCTACATTGCAGAGAATTTTCAAAAACAGGCTTCCGCTTTCTTGAACGTGTCAGTCTCCTCTGGTTGCACGTCTTCAGGCTCTCGGGGGCGATCACCTAGTGCACTTCAAATGTAATTAGTGAGGCCAGTGTACCTGCTGCAGCGCCAGGCCGCAGTTGTTATGAGCCTGCCTTGTAGCCCACAGAGCACCACACACCAACAGCAATCAGCGAAGCACAAGCTGGATTGGGACCTGTGCACATCACAAGATCACTCAACCGCATGGGAGGTGGAGAATCCCATCATAGCATGGAAGGCTTACAAACACCATGGTAGCAATCCACCAATCTCCTGGAAAGAAAACCAAGTGCACTTGCAATAACAACGCTTAAGACCACCATACCAACTGCTACCACGACATCTGGTGCAGCATCAATCACATTTTCCACGCGCACGCCATCGCAGACAAGCATCGAACGACGTCTGAAAAACACCCACTGCACCGCCGAACCAGCAGCCGGATTAGTAGAATCATCGCAAATCCTTCACATCACAATCAGCAACATCCTTGATGCCGTAGTCAGCAAGAGAGCGACGAGGCGGATGCGGAGTTGGTCTGACCTGCACGCTGGCTGGGTCCAGGTTCACTGCTGCAGCATACTGCCTCTGAGCCGCCGCCCAAAAGTCTCTGCCCTCACGTCGTCCGGCACGAAGCTTGGCCCGGTCGCTGAAAAACAAGAAAGCACGCAGTACAGCAAACACCCGCACTTCAGCACAACCTATGCAGGGAGGCTCAGTGGGCAGAGTATATGCTAGCAACGTGAGTAGGAATCGCCTGGCCCAGTGGTTCATCAATTCCCGTGATAGCTGGCGGGATACCTCCAGCGGGCGAGGGGTGATCAAAGTCTTTGAAGCAAGGTATATCCAAGATATATGGTGATACAGGACGTATGATACATGAATACGCCCCGCCTACTGAACAGAGGTAGAGGTAGAGGCAGGGGCCGCAATTGAGGGACATGGCCCCTGCAAAGAATCTGATGGCCATGTAGGAGACTCCCATCAAATTTTGAATGCCTTCAATGTTTTGAACATCTTGCAGCGTGCAAGTGGCAGAACAGCACATATCTCACTTACGCTTCAGTGCACCGGGTGCAGGGCTTAGGTGTTTAAGGGTACGGGTGTGGGGTATCCCTTTACTATCCATTCAAGGTGGTGTACATACTCAGTGCATACACCACTTTATTTAAAATAAGGTGTTGAAAATGCAGAAACAGAGTGCGCAGGCGTGTGTTGCGAGCAAGACACAGGGCATCACTCTATGCATGCATGAACCGTGACATGAACCCTACACAGAAGGCGGGAGGAAATGGCAATGCAAGCAAACAAAAAGTTTGAGGAACGTCCCGGGAGGAAATTCAAGACACCCACCCCTGTTGTGTCACACATACATTCTTCAAACCCAACGCGAACATAACATGCACACGGTCGCATCTGATAATACATGAAGCAGCGCGAACAAATGGACTTATCTGCAGGTGTTCGCTGTTTACCTCAAGGCCACCCCCCAGTTGTAATGTACAGTGTGGGAGGCGGTGTGGTGCGTGGCAAGGGTTTGGTATCTCTCGCAAGCTGCATGGAGTAGCGCGTCACGCTCCGATCTGCATAGAAATTGCGCACATAGGGTAGTGGGAGGGTTAACAAGAAGTTACACATAGTCTTGCTGAATGTGAAATTGGTAGTGGGGAGAGCTGATATCTAATCGACTTTCCCCGTTTAGGAGTGCAAGCAGCTGGATCACGCTGGCATTGCTTCCCGCCCATTGCGTGGCCGGGTTATATCACACCACATGCGTATCATCGGGCAACTAGCACCGTAAACATTTAATGCCTTCTTTCTAGTGTGGCAGTCAATTCATACATGCCCCATGCTGGGAAGCATTTCCTTGATCCAGCAGGGTTAGAAACCGCCGTGGGCTTGTGTGAGGCTGTATCCCAACTGCATGCAGTCCCACCCAACCGGTAGGACGGCCTGGTTTCATTGAATTGATGGTGCTTGTAGATGAAAGTGGCCATGCTCAACATGTTCACAGTCTTTGCAACGATTGTATTAAACCCAATCTCAAGGATTCAAATATGTTTTCTTCCTAGAACGCAGCCGTTTCCAGCTCATGTTTTTTTCAGGAGCAGAGGCCGTATGTATGTTGCAATGTAATCATCACAACAATGACATCATTGTACAACAGCCAAGCACATGTTTGCACGAATACCACGCTCCAGGTCAATCTGGACCATCTGATTTGCATGGCAACACGCGTCATCCAGCTAGATTGGATACATGGATAAAGTGCATACTCTGGGGCTCGCGATGCCTGCTCCTGAAGCTCCACCGCACTGCCGGAAGTAATCATACAACCAACATTCTATATGTTAACGGAGAAACATGCTCAAATACATGAAACCAACCACAAAAAGGAATCGGCGAGCTGCGTTGGAAGACAGTTACAATGGAATGACAACATGTCACTTTAGCATTTCAACCAACACCACTGGGGCATGAAAGAAACAACATTATGCTCGATCAGCATATGGCGTTGATTGTTTGCATTCGTAGTTGGAAGGATTTCTGAGCTATGAAGTGTTGATGGATTTTCCACTACAATAGAGACAGTTTCGCAAGTCATCATGATCTTGAACGACCAATGCTGTTTCAAAGATTTGCCAAATTCAATATATCGAATTGAAACATCAAAATCTAGAGTAATCCAATTTGCCGCATACATTACTTTTCTGGAATGCTCAGACGCGGTGACAAACTCAAGATGCCAAAAAACAGCAACAACTCCATGCCCAGCTAATGAAAGTGCAGTGCATGGCCCGACTCGAGGCACAACATATACCAAAATTTGGAAAACGACTTTCTGAGGTAGTTCGCGCAACATGGCAGCATGTTCCGAAGACAGGAACGCGATTCTTCGCAGTTGAAAATGGCGTGCTATGTGTTATGCTCACTTTACACGCTACTCCACAACGTAACTAAAAACCTCAGTTAAAAACTTTAGTTAAAAACCGTAACTAAAAACCTCGACCGAGAGAGCGCACGTCATACACGTTATGACGCATCCGATGCAATCACCATATAACCTTTGTCCGACAATCAACGCCTAAAACGTTTGACAACATAAGCATGCAACATTCAGGAAGAATACACTTGGCCGGAACAATGGTAACACCGAAGATTCATGGAGGAACAAGGCCTGAAAAAGTAAGAAATCGAGCATGCACTTAATGTAGTGCTCCATGATCACTGAGAGTGTGCATGTTTGTTTCATACGCGCCTCGAGTATAGTCTCTTGGCATCAGGGGCCAAGACACCCGGAGAGTGTGGCATTGCAGCTGCTTGCCGTGTAGTAAGGGAAACTGCGGCTGAATTGTCGGCACCTGAATGTTCCGCACTCTGATGGTGACGTCGTATGGTGGTACATGAAAGCACTGCAGTTGCTGATTTGCCTTTCATGTTTTTTTGCTGCAGAATGACGTGATTCAGTACAAAATGTGGTTCCACCCTGTACCATGCCGCTAAGTAAACCTGTTGAATTCAAAATTGGACGCCTGGGCCATCTTGCAGAATGGCAGCGAGGGTGCTTGCAAAGTTTCACCCTGCCTGAGGGTACATATTTTGTTCCGCTCAGAATCGGCTCCCGGCCTCCCTCCGAGATGATGAACAGGTCTGGATAGATGGTCGAGTTGATGTGATGTTTCTTGTCCCCTCCTGTTACGAAAAGCTACGATTGGCCTAGCTGTTCCTCACTTGACGGGCATCGCACTAAACACCCGAAAATCGCGCTCACCAGGCACACTGGTTTGCCTGGTGAAATTATTGTTATCCGACAGAAATACGTTGCAGGACTGAGACTAGAAATTATTTCGGTTTTGCCACCTCGAACAGTTTCGCCTCACTCTTTCTTTCCCATGTGGGGACGGGGTTGGTCAAAGAGGCAAATCTGCGAACCCAACAAAAATCCGATAATGTACACGGTCGGATTTATACTAGTGGATCCAAATCAACCAAAACATTCCATGGATAAAATGTCATTGAGAATTTCGAGTGAGATATTCATCATTGTGTCAAATGATCAATGTTGTAAAGTACTAATGTTTCCGAAAATTATATATTTACGATTTGTTCTGGTTCCAATTTTTGCGAAAATATTGGAAACACTGCGCAAGTTGGTCTTCGACGAACGAAGCTCATCCGGACGAAACGCAATGACGAAATGCAAATACAGTCATCGTTATGACTTTCATTGCCTTTATCGTTGGGGGCAAACATACACCCTGCACATTATGCGCGTTCGATGCAATTGCCAGAAAAACCATTTGGTGACGTGTTGTTTGAACCGACGTCCAACTGGAGCACGCGTGTGGTTAACATCCACAGGTGAGATGCGTGAATTGAGCGAGTCCCATCACTTGGAGTGGCCCGATCCTTAGACGCAGCTCCCCATCATTTCTCTATTAGGATGTCCCATTGGATTTGAAAAAGAAGTGTACAGTACCCGATGGGTTATCATCCCGTGCACAATCAACAGAAAAGATATTGTATTCATTGTGCACGCGAGAACTCATATGCTAGTCGCATCAGCATACGGTAAATTTTATAACCGAGGATAGTCGACTTACATAATTCTTAGCTAGAAAATGGTCTGCCACCATGATAGGATTTCCTGTCATCGAATCCAGATTTCATGTGCGAAGGAAGTACGTCCACATTCAGCCGATCACGACACAGCTCTCTCGTTCGGACCTTGCGACTATTTGCTCGGCCCGCCGGTGCTGCTTTAGTTCCTCTTTCGAAGGCATGTTGCGAAGGACACCCCCTTAGGCGATACTCCGTATAGAGTTCGCAAGCATGTTGTTTTGGAACACGTAAGATCCCAGAATGATCTTGATGGACATATTCCAAATCGTTTCTCGCGCTGCACGAACGCACACAGGTAATCCCGCTTATTTGTTTCGAGGGTTGCACCGGAAGGCTTGTAGACATCTGCCCCCCGTGTGAAACTCCTAGTGCAGCGGCGACGGTCTCTGCTGTCCCGAGGTCCTACGTCGTTTCGATTGGTGAACCAAATAAATGGAACACGAAGGGTTGGCCATCCTAGACTCAAAAGATGCACCCATCAAGCCGGTTTGGTGCGACGCGATCACCGACCAATGTTCAGGAATCTGGACACCCGAGAACCTGTCGCGGTCTAGAGGAACCGTTTAGTCAAATCAACGCACGTTCCGATTCCGTTCTACGATCAACAGGATACCGCAATCACTCGAATACACGTACACCTAGCTCACACAAAATACACGCTGGTGATAGAGCGATCAGTATTCAAACATCCGCGTCTGCAATTGCATGCGATGCTTTCTCACTATAGAGTAGGGAATCCCGATTCGCCAAGCTGTGAATTGCAGGTAACGATATGGTTGCAAGTGGCAATCGCTCCTGACTTGAAAGTGATACTCCCTACCACAGAACATGACAAGTAAGCCAACGAGATCTCTTTCTGCAGCCACAGAGCGGTAAGCGGATGGCGCTTACCGTCCCATAACGGACAACAAACATCAACGATTGGCGCACGTGTACTCGCTCCTCCACGTCTGTTGTGGCCATCGATTTTAGGACGAACCGAGATGAACCGAGTCTCAAAAGGAACAATCATGATCATCGAGGCACTTTCAGGGTGAAGTTTCACGGCGAGGCATGTCTGGATCGTGAACGTCGACGGATATTCTGCCGATGAATTCAATGGCATTCGTCTCGGAGATGGCATTCAATTAGACATCCTATAGTCATTTCACAGTTGAGGCGTTTGATGTCCGCGACACGGAGAACGCAACCCAAGCAGGGCTTTTGCCGTCTACAGAATATCGTAACCTCAATCGCAGTCACTACAACTTCTCGGCCACCTCGACCTTGCGCACAGTTGCAAAACCTCTACAAAGGTGAGGAAACCAGTGTTTCCGCTATGATTTGTATGTCACATGAGTGGGTGCGTTGCTTTAGAATCAAACATATCGATGCAATTGCGCTGAGATTCCCATCGCACAATCCAACTTGTGCGTATCCCCACCCGCTTTACACGATGTGTAGCCTTGATGACGGTGCGTGTGTGTGCTATCTCAATTTGTTTGCGGCATCATTATTTCGTTTTTAACACGATTGAATAAAACTCCAGAAATCATGGGTGATATATCAACCGGCTTTTTGAGATTTGATGTCGACAGTCCCAGGCGAGACCATGGCGATGGCTCCAAGTTCCTCTTGGTTGTTTCAAGTGTCACACCTTCATCGCAACTCACAAAGTCCACCTCGAAGGTTTTTGCGTTTATGCGTTCGTTAAGTGTGTGTCGCAAAAATGATAATGAACAGATTTTGTTTGGCCTTTAGCGCGTAGGTGAGTTCGCCACCATTTTAGCAACTTGCCTTACGTGTTTCAGAGTGCGGATTGCGCTGAAATGAAGAGCTTCAACATGTGTACATACGACAAGATCCACCATGGATGTGATATCCAAGCTGTTGACATGTTGCTCATAAAGCAAGTAAGCCTTGTCACACTGCCGGGACTTCTGCGCCACCTCAGGAAAGTTAGTTTTATATTGCAGTGTTCAGCCAATAGCCATTACACACGAAATTATTCTTCAGATAACTCGCAATTAGCATCTGATAATGATGTTCAATGCTTAGAACGTTTTCTGGGTTATCCGAGGGTATGGTAGCGAATATACATAGGTGGTATTGTTGCACTTTGTGGTTTGGCCTCATGTATCTGTATACGGTGTAGCGGAACGAATCATTACTTGCTCTTTGGACTGTTTTGTCAGCTGATTTGCAAAGGAGTGGAACTTGGGCAACGATGGGAGTTCTCTCGTTGTTGTGCTTCGGCTCATGTAACACGTTGCTCTTCGCGTTGCATTTTTCTGCGGGATCGTCGAGTGATGCAGAATCGCTTTCCGGATCCCATGACGATTTGTATTCATTATGTGCTACTTTATCGAAGATTGCCCCCCCCCATCACAAGTACGTTTCGT
This sequence comes from Pyramimonas parkeae, assembly GCA_018697155.1. Classification (NCBI taxonomy): domain Eukaryota; kingdom Viridiplantae; phylum Chlorophyta; class Pyramimonadophyceae; order Pyramimonadales; family Pyramimonadaceae; genus Pyramimonas; species Pyramimonas parkeae. The sequence goes on along the minus strand of NHOP01000044.1, from coordinate 1,465 downwards.
GCATTTCGTTGGCAATATGTACTGAGTGGTGATTCAAGATTGCTGTTTTATTCCTTGTACACGTGATGTTTTGATTTTCGTAACTCGAACGTCTGCATCGCAAGTATTGAATCGTTTGTCTGTACTAGAGAATATCCGTTAGTTCTAGAGGTTTAATGTGGTTGTGCAAGGCAAGGTTAGTCACTCTCTCTGACGCTTTGAGTTGGCCATTTTTTCCATTGAACGTTCGACGGAGACCTTGTTATATCACGTTCATAGTTGTTTGCGTGTTTGTATATATGCAACTGCTATTGCCAATTCAGACATGGATCATTAATTTTATTTCAACAACGGGCTCAGAAGTAAATAACCATTTCCTGGGATTTTTCCTAGGGAATCTATTGGACGTTGAGAGTTCTAGCTTTAGTGTGTGCCTCAAGGGAGTATCTGGTACTTTATAGCAAACTAGGGAATCTATATGATGCTCCACATCGATCACGGGGTATCTTATTCAATAGTTTGAACTTCTCCGAAAACTTGACCGATCGCCACAGCGCTCAGAAAGCTGTTCGCGTAGGTGCTGTCGCACCTGATTTACCAGCAACGTGTTCCAAGTAGCTGGCAGTCATGTGTGCGCATGAAAATTTCGTCAAGTCCACATGATTCCGCATAAGGGTAAGTGTGACATGTGCTTGAACTTGCGCGTCATGTGGTAAGATGGCGTTGAGCAAATCATCAAGGATGCCTCCGCAAAATCCTCGATCTTGACTTTCGCAACTCACGCAAACAAAGTAACAATTCCTGTGAAATTCCTGGGCCAACTGGTCATATATGTTCTCTCATTTGTCATGTAGATCGATTCGGCGTTCCGAAGGAGCTGCTGCTACCTACTACAATTCAACTCGCGGCTTCAGGCCGGCAAGTTTGTACATCTTGTTGGCGCAGCGCGCGAGAGAAGCAGAGATCGTAGTACTCGTGTATACGCCAGTGTCTCGTTTGCAATTCGTCTGCACTTCTTTCACTCAGAGAAAGAAGGGAAGACAAATTATGAATTGCTAAGCTTATATCGAAGTGCTGATCGCGTGTGAACGCGTCTGCGCGCTGGGTTTCCTGGCGACGGTTGCCTCAGCAAGAAAAACGTTCTGAACGTTGTTCCTCGCATCGATGCGAAAATTTTGTGATGATAGCATACAATTTTTAAGTGCACTTTGACAGTGTTCCTGGAAGCGCACTCATGTGAAGTCACTTCCATGTGAGATGTCGACTCTCAGAAAATATTGATATGGCCTCTGAGGATCAGTTTCCCATATCTAAAGCATGGGTAAATATTGACAGGCTTTGAATCTGCACCTTTCACAGTAATCACTACGAAGTCAAGTACACAGGAGTAATTTTTTTCCTTGGAAGTATAGTTTTTATTGATTGAACTCGAAGCCTAAGAATTGTTGTGACACATCCCAGAATACTAACGTGACTTGGGTAGAAC
>NHOP01000043.1:0-23112 GCA_018697155.1 Pyramimonas parkeae | reverse complement strand
CAGACCGAGAGATTGATATCCATTGATGGACTTCTCGTGAATGGTAACAAGGTTTCATAATTTAGCGCTTCTGATTGTCAACGCGTGCGTTACACTGGACGGCTTTGTTTTTCAGTTGTTGCACACGAGATCCATATCAGGAACCAAATAATTGCACCCTGCTTCGAGTGGGCAACATGGCTTATGTGACATGTGGATAAAGGTTGTGTCGCCTGTAAATATTGGCACCATAATTGAGAGGACCAGTGATCCAAACGGATAGCATTTTGCATGATCCCAGTGGGACCGGAGCTCTCACCATTAGACACAGTGTGCAGATAAAGAAGTTACACAATGAGCAGCACAGCCGCTGCAAGGATGATGCGGCTGCTTTGGGATGATTGCATTGTCATGAGAGTTGACAAGAGCAACTTCCTCAGAACAATCATCATCTCCCACCAGAAACATGAGGAGTCGAACCGTCGAATGATTTGAGCCCAGTTCGCTCGGAAGCCCGCATCTGCGTAACCAACCACAGAAGGTCCAAACAGGTATCAGACTATCTTCATCCGTCGAATCCGCATCAATAACAATATCTCATTCCTTGTACCACCGATGCTTTCTGCACGTGAACTTTGGGGATCAATTGAATGGATCTGCAAGAGAGTAGCTGTGACACTTGCCCTTCATGGGTCCATTCATTGATGAATGTAATTTATCAGGAAATGCCTGTCCAGGTACGCACTATTCTTAAGGTATTGCACTGTGATGGTATGGGGTCCATCAGCCAAGGGTTTTTGCATGTATTTCCGCTAATTGAGTAGGGATGCTGTCCTGGTAGCAAGAACAATGTATAAAGCTGCACACCCACGAGCAATGAATTGGAAATGGCTCATCATACCTTCCTTTCCCGCCTGAACGTGGATAGAAGGTAGAACAGTCCACATGGGTATCCAATGCCATATACTAGCAGCCCAATAACAGCAAAAGGTAGCACCTTGGTTCTCCAAACCTGTATCAGCGCATCTTGCAGTTTGGAGATCATTTCTTTTTCAGCAAAGTTGCATTTTGAACAACCATAGGAAGTTCTTGACATTGTTGTGCACAGGCAAAATGTGGATGCATTTACTGAACAGATTTTTCTGGTTTGACATGCAAAACGTAGTATTTTATCGCCAAAGTCACATAAACTTGTACTTTAATCTGACACACGAAAGAGTTGTAGGTAAAACTATTCCACAAGATTTCGTCATCTTGCGCCCGTAACATCCCCTGGAAGGACGTAGAAAATGGATGTATGTTTACTTCGAGAAAGATTCGCACCTGACCATCTACCAGCACGTCCGGCTTCTGAACCAAGCTCCATTTTCCTCGAAAGCTTTGCTGGCGATAGAACACAAATGCTTGAGCTATGTCTCGCACGACAAAAATGAAGCTGCAATTACACCCGTATCACACGTTCTCAAGTTCCAGGAAAAGACTCCTATATTGTGAAGACCATAGTTGCAATCCTGCCTGCAACAGCTCCCAAGACGCCGGCTGACTTCACCTACACTTGGGTCTCCAAGCAATCAGTGAGTGCTGTGGAGACGATGCTTTTCTCACATGTAGCTGTCATTGACTGGACACACAACTTTAAATGTAAGTCACGCATTCAGAATAATTTGATGTCCAGCAGCCATACGAAGGATTCCACGGCGAGTGTAAATTTGTATCATGTGTGAATATATGCAATTTACTACCGTTTCTAGCATGCATCTTTATTTGCTTTAAGGCTGACATTCATCATGCCAATTTATTGATAATGATGATCTGAAGGAATATACCTCAAACCACCAACCCTTGTGTGGGGTGTGCTAATGTTTGTGTGTGATACCATCCAGATAGAGAAGTGTGCTCAGCATGGTCGTACTTTGCTTCCGGCTGAGTCCGAAAACAAAGATCCAAGGCGAAAATCATATACAGACTGGTGAATATATCAAATTGGAGCTTTTTTCTACGTTTGACAGTTATAAGAGCATTGGAGAAGACAGCGCATTTTGTGGCGCCACCATGATACAACAGCAAGCCTCGAAACACATGCTGCAACAAGTGAGGCAGGGAGATCAGGAAAATTATGTCAAGCAGCTCGCTTGCGGGCTCTCACCACATGTTCATGATGCGCAACACAATCTCGCTCACAGCCTACGGCTCGTGCTGCGATATGTTTCGTGCGAGCACTTTATCCAGCACCCAACCAAATACCAGCACTACCACTGGATAAAGCATTTTGGTCAGATACTTGATCTGCGCACGCACCCAGCAGTTGTCGCCCCGGGGTTTGAATGCACAGCTGCATTGTAAAACGCAAAGACTAAAAACTCGAAACATCACCTAATAGATGCCCTGGTCTTGGATACTGATGCTTATTGTATACCCCAATATCAAAACAAATGAGAACAGTGATTCAAATTGGATATAATTGCCCAAGAACATCCCTGTAGAGGCATAATTGCATTCTGACCCAAGCGCCTTCGTCTAGACCAAAAACTTGCTCACGAATGCTCAGGTTCCTCCTACCGAATCACATAAACAACCCTGTTCCAGGGTGACGTACAGATGAAGCTTGTTAGTGAATTCACCATCAATGCCCAAATTTCAATAGCACAGGAAACATTGACAGCTCTTGACCATACGGACAACACATGCTATTGTTTGCATATTACCACTCGGTGTAAGCGTTCAAACATTGTTTAATATTGAGTCTTAACATCAGGCTAGCCCAGGACCAGGGTCTGGATTGCGAGCAAACAGTGATAAGCTGTTGGGATGATGATAAAGGGAAATACAAAAGCAAGAGATGGAAAAGTGTGCGTCATCCATCGCTCCAACCAATTACTGAACTCATGTTTCTCCAAGCAAAAGCTATCGGATTGGTACGTTCTATATCTCATTTGGTGTGCTTGACTTTCCCCCACTCAGGCGATGCAGTACAATCTCAGCCATAAGAAATAGATATTGCAGACCTTGACGCAACAAACTTGTTGAACCACCAGATGTTAAGGCATTTTTGGAAAGTGATTGGTATGATCACGTACTAACCGAAGATGACATGCCAGGTAGCAAGGGCTTTGATCAGATGCGTCATTGCCCTATTCAATATGTACCCATGGCCGGGGCTCGATCCCAGGCAACCGTGATTCAAGCCGACTAGACCGGTAGACATGGTCCTGACGCAGCCTAGTTGATTTCAATGCATTACAATAGTCTGTAGAATTGGCCTTAGCAACAACCTTCCAATGCCAACGTAATTCCATCTCTTTCCTACAAAAATTATATGATGGAACACTTGAAATATGAATGTGCTGGCTTTCCTACAGTACGCCAACCTCAATCGGGATGTGGTGCACAGAAAAGCAGTCCATCTTTATCACTGCAGGGTCCATGGCCAACACGCTCAAGCTCTTGGCGACATTGCTGAAAGTTTCCACGAAATTGTTTTGCGAGCCAAGAAGCCCCAGGGTTTGTGCAAACGCCATGACTTGCAGAGCAGCGCAGTTGAAGCGTAGACTCATGCTGCGGCTCATGTTGCTGTTGGCGTCTGGATCGCGCCCTCTGAAGTGTGTGTGTGCATGGTAGTAGCGTGCGAGTGAGAGTGGCGAACGAAGACATGATTCCTTCTACATCACAAAGCATTTGTATAAACAACATGAATGTGTGTTTGCATATACATCTTGTAATATTGATTGGGGTCATGAAAGTGTGGATAGCGTGCCGGTGTGCAATAATTGAAGCTAGCTTTGACCAAACGTTGTGCTGAACCATTGCAAAAATATTGTGCTTTGAGGACTGTTGCGTTGTTTGTCGCAAGCCCTTAATTGTCATGAATTCTTGTATCTGGCGTCTACAAAGCCAAGAATGTCTCTGTCTGTATTTGAGTGAACATAATTGCCTGTGTTGAATGAGAGAGGGCGATATGACATGTTGCAGCGATGCGAATGTCTGCTACAAGCGTTCATTCATAGAAAAATGGCGTGCTTTGAGAGTGGGCCATCTAGCAACTCATTCCTTACAAAAAGAACTGATTGATGAAGGTTGCACAAGAAAATGAGTGAGCATGATAAGAGCTTGGCAAACATGATCAGAGTAGAGAATATCAAAGTGTCATAGGTGGATTCAGTTTTACTTACAGATATAACCAAATCAGAACCACCACCGCTGTTAACATCAAAACAGGAAGAACAGCGTAGTCAGAGCTGCCTGATGTGCATTTACGGCAAGTCCCTTGGTGGTCTCGATAATGACGGTCCTTGCATGTTGCGCAGAGATTGCCTGTATTTCCTGAATACATGCATTGTACATTGCCTTCAACAGTTGCTGATCAAACTGTGATGGGCTCTGGCAGTAAACCATCTGACAAGTGTGCGTAGCCTAAGCGAGCACCCAGGGGTGTTTCAATGTATGCTAGCTTCAAATTCCTGGTTGAATATGCACATAGCTCATTGTAGCTTGGGCATCACGAAAATGATGAATACAGAATCGGTAGCTTGCGCTATCTGTTGCTTGGTCCAGTGCCATCTCAATAGCCAGCCAGCCAGCGACGGAGCCGATATAGCAATATATAAAGACACATTGGAACCCACCAGTTCTGATTGTACATATGTTTCGATTAGATCCTTGAATACATGCACTTTCAGAATCGGTTAACGTGCGCATACAGTGACAAACGGCTGAAGTTGTATTGATTACTCCAGCATAAGTGGGATACTGTTTGGGTTCTATGCGCACGAATAAAACCAGCTTTTGAAAACAACAACCTGCCGCGTCCTGGATTGGCCAACTGGGCTGCAGTTCAGAATTATTGATGCAAAATTTTTACAATTGCTTACCTGTATCTATATGATTATCAACAATGCGAAGACTTTGACTGCAGGGCCGTATGTTGTGCTGTTTTCCAACGTAGTTTCTTAATGTGTACATGTTGGAAGGTATTGCACTTGATTTTGCGTCTTTATAGGACGTTGATCCCTTGCCTAGGCAAGTTATCATTAGCACAATCATCCATCATAAGTATGAGTGTTTCGACGTACCAATGGGACATGTGGATAGAGCAGTAGCTTTGTTGGCAGTTTCATTGAATCTCCCGCCAGGACAAGCTATGCTGGTGACATCTATTTGTCTTCCTTGAGAGTGCGTGCACTTCCAGAAGCTACCGCAAACTCCATTTTTACTGCCATTGCACAAAAATTTCGGTTGGGCATAGGGCATGTGGTGATCGCCTCTGCAAATTCCACCATTAGGACAAGGCTTGCAAGGATGACCTGCAGAAGTGGCAGCAAAAGGAACATGGATCAAGTTCTGAATTCATCAAAGCATGTAAAAAAGGCGATTGACAATGATGGAATCAAACGTCATCTCAATACAATAACCGAGCGGAAAAAGTTATGGATGTGTGGAGGTTGTGAAGGTCCCAGCAGAGCAACGAACAATCCTCTAGGCAAGTAACACGGATGATCAGAAATTGCCTAAATCGCGTAAATTTCACCTACTGCTCATTTTCCGCATGAACTACGTTTGCACTCTATGTATTGTTTGCATACGGATACCAATTAAGGCAGCAATATAAGTACCTTGCAGGCCAATGGCCAATTCAGAGGACTTAGAAGTTGGATGGATCTCTGTAGAATAGTAATTCTCCATGCACGCGCACTGCTCCATACTTGTGGATGCCTTGGTCACAGTGCGTGTGCTGATGGGACAGGGAGTGCATGAAGTGGAGGCTTTGGAGTCGGCATACAAATTCATTGGGCACTTTAAGCACGTGGGCGATCCTGCTTCATCTTGGTAGGTCCCTGCCAACGGATAAAAATGATGAGTCACGTATAGATGTAAGCTGCATGTATAGAATTTTGGACTGAAATACTTCATGATAATTGTTTAGGCAATGCCTTGATCACTTGCTAATCGAGGATGACCCATCAATCAGCAATGCTGTTGATTTATCAAAGATAACTATCATCCAGCATTCACAACGCAAAATATACAAGCAGAGCAAACGAAGCATGCAAATTGGCATGGCTTGCATACATTACTCATATGATTATTCTTGCGCCCCGCAGGGCTCAAGCCTTAAGCTGTGTACAAGCCCACAAGGACACCCGATGAAGAAGCATGCACAGATAACTACCATGATATTGTGAAACTCGCAGGCATCTAGAAAAACTTTCCATGGACAGCCTTTTGTTGTGGAACATTGGGTGTTGCTGCAAAGTAACTTGTATATGTCGCACACAAGTGGCATCAACTCCCACCCCATTCAAATTCAATTCGCCTGGGATATGCTCCAAGGCAACCCACCCATGAATACAAGACACTAGCCCAAGTGAATATCTGACATGCACTGTATCATATGACATGCGTATATCTACATACATTGTACATATGCAGGGAAAACTACCACTACACATAGTGCTACAAGCCACTTCGACTATATTCCAAAAACTGATAAAACCATCTTCAAACCGCATAAACGCCAACACACACAAGCGCACTAATCATTTTTCATTCGCACATAAGTATGGAAAAGTAAAATGGAATATGCACTTTACCGGGTCTATTACGAAGGGCCGGGCAGGGACATGCACATCTCAGAACGATTGCATTCGCAAGGCACCAGGTCAACGTGATCACTCCCAGAACAAGAATGAATGCAAGCTATAGCTGCTGGCTTACCACTTGGAGCATATGCAAACGAGACCCCTAGTCAATATCAATCAACATTGTACACAAACTGCTCGAAAAACATATCAGTAAAGAAAACCTGCAGGCAGTTCAGTATATCATTGCATTGTCCACAAGTGCGCACCAAATGTTCTGCTACCATCCTCTCAACACTCATTCACTTCAATTGTGTCCTGCGACGGAAATGGATGAATGTGTCTGATGGCATCACGCTACATGAGTACAAGGTAGAAAAAAATCTCCCCGTGCTAGCAGATCCAACAACGAGCAAGTATTGCATTCACAAAAATCATATATTTGCTGCACAAGTACTTAAATTTTCGTTCCAACCCAATGTGTGCCGCAAAGTGCAATTGCACTGCGTCATGGTGTGCAGCAGGCTCATATTTGGAATTGCTCAAAGATATTGCGAGTTGGAAATTCTTGGTGCATTCGTGCCTAAGTTGCCCAACGCTAGGTCTGCTCCTCATGTTTTGTCTCACCTAAATCACAAGGCACACAGGCCTTTCCGTCAAATGAGGCAGACCCAGGCGCACACGGCACGTACATCTCCCCTTAGAGTTGTTGGCCCTCCGGACACGACAAGCAAAAGGCAGTGATTGTATTGTCTCCGATCTGCCCTGTCTGGATGTACTCCATGCTGCATGAGCAGTTGTGTCGTTCAGCGTGCATCCTATGGCTACAACAATGGTGTTAGTGGCTGCTATTCGTGCCATCAAATATGCCCCGCATCCATGCAAATAAGAAATGTAATCACACACATTTTTTATGGCGTATAACACATTTGATGACAATTTCGCTCAATGTACCATGAAGACAAATACCACCGGCACGGATCCGCCAGACGCATGTGTATAGCATTTGTGCGGAAAAGGAAGGTCTATCATCCGGACACAACATGATCATGCATGAGTTCTGGTACCGTAATATGTGGCAAAAACCATGTCCTGTTATCTTCATTAACACATTATATTGCAACCCAAGTTTTGTGGTCAAGACAATCGCTCTGGGTCATCATGGGGAACCCTCAGTATTTGGAATATCATCATGCATCAGTACTTGCACTCGGCACATGTTTGGAAAGGGCTATGTCACCTGGTGGATCCAATGGAGCTGGTCATGAACACGCCATTCACAGACATGCATGGAGTGCAGGCATGGTCGTTGCCATAGACAGCTGTGAAAGTGTCTGAGCTGCACAAGGAGCAGTGTGTGTCCCCCAGCAAATATCCTGGTGGGCACAGCGAGCTGATTCTGCAACAGTGGAGGCAGACAAGGATTTAACAATTTTGAATCTGAGAAGCATGTGATCACTTGTGTTGTGCAAGCAGAATCAAGGAAGACAGGCAAGAGTGCATGCATCATCACTTGCCTACTCGGACCTTGGAACTTGACGAGCCAGCAGCTAAATAATCACTCATGCATGGTACCCGAAGTTTCGATCTAAACCCCAAACTGTTCTGAGGTTCTGAAAAGGGGCACGTACATACGCCACATATACATTACTGGTTCAAGCGCGTAGGTCGGGCGGCGCACGCACTTATCCACGGCTCCCAAAGAATCTAGGGTGGGTCGATGCATGCCGAATGCTTCTAAGGAAGTCATGCGGTCCAAGTTCACGAACACAGTGGAGGTGGCCACGGCATAGGTTTGCCTACGACTAGCAGCATACGAGTGCTGTATGATTTTTGCTGTACTGGCCCCGCAAAGCATGCCCATGGCGTAGGAAGACGCGCTGCAAGCAAACAGCAAGCAAACCCAAGTGAGGTCCTACATGCTTATCAACAGCTCGTCAATACAAGACTGATTCTGACAGGAATGTAGATGAACACGGCTCACACGCCGCCTTTGTTTGGTCAATTCTGGGTTTCCATGATAAACAACGTCTTATGAATCAAGACAAGACGCTGCAGCATGCTCCACATTCTTGGAAACTAGCTTCTTCTTGGATGTATTGCTGTGCACACTCACCTAGTGCCGAGCAGAACAGAGATCCCCATGTCTCCTTTTTGTGCGTACGACGATAGCACTCGCTCACTCAGCTTGTATGTTGGAAGGAAGGTTTCCCAGAAGACTTCCTTTGCGGCAAAAGACTTTGGCAGGGCTGGTGGGTAGGTGCACACAAATCTGCAGTACACACTATAGAGAGAGTGAATCTGGTTTTTCACCCATACGTGGTTCTTGTCAAGGAGTTGAGTTCATCAATGTCAGTGCACAAAGCTTTGCATGCCACAGTCCCATCAGAACAGTATATCAAGATTTCTTTTGGATAAAAGTTTTTCTGGTGTCCTAGCAAATGTTGGGCACGGAATGATGTAGGTGCACTACCAAAACACAAAACCACTGAAAGGAAACAATGCGATTTCCTAGCAGCTATTGCATTGTAGCAATAGAGAGCAAAATCATTACCATGGACCGGTATAAGGAAACAATCAATTGCAATTGCGAGCCCCCATAAACCAGGTGCATGGCTGAAGCTGCCACAGCACAATGAGAACTCGTCCGAACTTGAAATACTGGCCATTGAACCTTGATGTTTCCAATTAAGTCTAACTTCGATTTCATATGCACATGAGAGTGGAGTTAATAATCAATCCTGCCGCAAAAAATGTCCAACCAATATAGATACCAATTTCCATGACAAGTTCCAATATTAAGTTTAAGATTGTTGTGCTCAGGTTTCAATGAACAACATGGACTGCCGACGCAGCAGGAGCGCAAAAAAGATGATTTGATTGGTAGAGTGACAGGTTGTGGCTCTGACTAATTGCTTTACGTTAAACGTTACTGGCGTTGTTTAACGCACACCTAGCGTACACCACACAGTCTCATACAATCAGGATGAGAGAGTCCGCCAACACAACTGTTTCGTCATGCAGGATTTACCTGTGCCGACATCTTGCACGTATACAAAGTACTCTGGCCTGTCCTGATAGTTTCGAAGGATTTGAAGTGCTTCACTCGCTGACCTGACGCGGTGCATGTCCGCTTCGTGAAGAGAGATTCTCGAGGCTTTGGGAAGGTTATTGTAGAAGGCAAGAAGGGATAGTTGCATGTCGGTGCTGGAAGACGATGTATCCCCAATCCACACAAGCATCCTTGCGCTTGGCTGCCATACAACACAATATGCGAGTTTGTCAACAACCCAGGCATCAGATATGTGATCAAAGTGTCGCGATGTAGTTGAAGCTTACTACATGATATGGTTTTGTACATATGGTTTTGTATAGAGTCAAGCCTACACGATACAACCAACGCTGATGTTGTTAACCTTTGCAATGAGGATAGAACTCCCAAATTTCGGGATGTGAGGAAAGAGTCCGTGAAAGCAACAAAATATTGACAACACTTCTGCTGGTTCAATGGAAGACCCAAGATTATATTCAAAATTTTAGAGTGCATGGAATCCCACGTGACAACGGTGGGGATGCAACACTACTATTCTTGTCATCCGTACTGTAAATGGAAGCCCTGCAAAATGCTAGCGATTTTCTTGCCAGAGATTCACACACCATAAACCATTTGCTACACCTTCAAATATTCAAGCTCACATCAAATGTAATTCGATTCCTGACGCAATCAAAAAGCACTCCGGAACACATCGTGAAGCCATTGATCATAGAACAACAACTTGAGATCGACAGGGCAAAAACTCTCTGTGTGCACATGTGTGAAGGGATATCTTCCCTACGCACTGGAAATAGCACCATGTCCTTGAAGTCATGTTCTGATATCCAGAACTTCAGTTAAATACCCGGAAAAATCATGTACCAAGCGAACAACACACATTGTGGTGCATAATGACAACTTCAAACTTACGCGGGTTGTGAGTTCGGCTGGTCTGTGTAAAGATGTGATTGCATCATTTTTTAATAGAGTCATCTTATCCTTGATCATCAGAAATCATGAATATCCCTTAGCACAGGAATGAATGCATCGTAGAAATACACAGACCTTGATTGACTTGATCAGTTCAAGTTCACGTGCAACATCGTCCCTTTCTAGAATGATTGTAGTGTTCACTGGTCGTGTTGCCTTGTACAGATCCCTGCAAACACCTGGAACCCCACTTGCACACCTCACCACATGACAATAAACTCAACATAAACTTACAAGAAACAGCTTATCAACGTAGATTGCGACTATTGGGTCCGATACAATCTCAATTGCCACTCGCTTGCTGTGAGCATCGTTGATGTATGCACATGCAAGCTCAGCCACTGCTACATCATCGGCGAGTGCTCTTCTTTGAAAATACCATTCCTGACAGCTCAAAATGTAGTCTGTACAATCAATCTGTGAAATGCACACACTAAATTGACTATCAGCACCAGCACCCAGTAGTGCAGTTGAGATCAAACCTTACAGAACATGGGTAGCTTCTGCCTTTGTGGGTACCATTCGCAGACCATCTACTTCATTTCAGTAAGCTTGACGTATTCCACTAGTTTAGCGCAATAAAAAAATGAACAGTGCGAATGATCCTAGCTCGTGACCCTAGCTACAAGCTGAACTACAGAAACCTCTACAGTACCAAAATTTGAAACCTGTTGATGGGTTGCATCTAGTTCAGCATACATTCTTACAGAAACTCGTCACAATACTACTCAAACACCTAGCTGCTTCGGGTGCTTGCTGCATTGGGTATATCAGTGGACTGTCAGGTAGAAGGATATAGTGCTCAATTCGTAAAAAATTGTCACTTGAAACACTCACTGATGTATTCATTCTTGTTTGACCTGTCCAGCAAATACACGCACTGACTCTGATTCGAGGATGTTGCTGAATTGATTACAATGTTACTCGATTACCAACCACCACTGACATGTGCGAGACCATGGAATCGCACTCACCTTGACTGTCTCCTGTTGCACAAGCTTCTGTGTTTTCTGGGTCGTTCTCTACGTACATAGCAGCGCCTAAGCTTGGATATTCGCCGGTCATCTCCCTTGCATACTTAATCTGCAAGCTCAAACCACGCAATACAGGCAATTCTTCTCAGCGTCTCAGGTCTCACACACAGCCTCACAAGCACTTTGCAGCGTCTCTGGCAAGAAAGCGTTGAGATCGAAGAACCAATCTCTTGTGCGATAATCTCAACATCCCTACATTAAATCTTGTCTCAATTTCAGCAACACACGCCGCCTTTTGGAAGGCCAACTTCCACTTCACTTAACACTGATACATGTTCCCATTGCCTCAGAACAGAATATGGTCGCCAGAATGGTGCGTTGCAATAAAGATTGCCGAAATTTTGCAAGTGAAGACGCTGTTGTTGCTGATGCTCGTGTTTATGCTCCCACTCATGCATGCAGGAAGAGGAAAGAACTCTGCAGGAATGGAAAATGTTCTCACAAGCCGGCAGTTACGCTTGGGAAGGTCATCAATGGCTACGAGTGCTTGTCAAGTCCATGGCCGAATGGGGCTGGGGCCATTTAGGACAGATGAAATGAAAGAGTACAATTGCTGTGCAGAGCACACCTTGGGCTCTGCGCTGATGCCAGACACAACGAATTGGGTGCTGCGGCAAGGGTGGAATTGGCGGCTCTTGTGAAGTGCATCCGACATCGCGTACAATGGAACAGCCAAGTGATTCTGTCTGACCCAGATTGGTTGATTGCAAGCATGCCCCACATTCTCTAGGCTGGCGTCGTTGCTCATGAACGTGACTGTGGGGTTGAATCGGCGCATGTGTTCGGCAGCAGAAGAGGCCTGGAAGAGAGTGTGCAGTGTAGAGATATAGTGACCACCCCTGGAACATGCAGCTAGGGGTGCGGTCCTCAATGATTCAAAGTGTAATACAGGAACCTACGGTCGTTTGTGAAACGACAAGGAGCACTGCAACACATTTCACAGCCACGTTGTGATTGTCCCATGTAGGCTTTTGGGCCATTTTTTAGGCCTTTGTCCACATACAATGTTTGGAATAAACAGGAACAAAACTATGCCAGATCTTAGTACAATACTACTCTGTTTGTAGAAATAAGAATCCTGCAGAATGGAAGTTGCATCATATGAAGAGCTGAAGCTTGATATCTTCACATCCAATGATCCTACTGTAATCAAAACGAAAACACCAAGTAATACTAAACGGAATGTTTTCTGCATGAACAGATTGTGGATATCATGAAAGGCCTTTAACGAATCACCCTAGGAATACAACCGCTTTACACCTGACACTTTTTGAGTTAACTTGTATGTTCCTTTGATAGCCACTGCAGCATGCGACTGTTGATATTGATCCCGCACTCAAAGCCGGAAGCGCGCATCTCCTCAATAAACCCGATGTGCTGTCCTGATGAGTGTGCATACTCCAGGGAGTATATAAATGCACCATAAGAAATTTTGGCAGCATGGCCATCTTTTGAATAGCCTCTGCAGCAGGCCGACAACACCAATAGTGATATAAGCAATTTGAATCTTTGGACACGAGCTATTGTATGCGATGGTGAGTTGGGCCAATTCATATGCCGACTGGAATGTAGTAATCTATTTGAGGTGGTAGGTGATTTACATTGCCAGGCAACCTTAATTACAACAACAGTGAGCTTGGGGTGCAGATATATAATATTTCTTATATTGTGCAACAATGAAAGTACTATCGGCATCAGTCTATGTAGTATTGCAGCGCCTAGCACCAAGCCAACATCACTGGACAGCAGGCCAAACAAGGTCACCCGAAACGCTGACAGCAACGCAATATGTGTACGTGCAAGTTCCAAGCAATCTTCATCCATTGTGTGCTCATGGAATATGCGACAGAAAATGATGGTCCACTCATGTACACATTTCATCACATGGGTGCCCAGCATCTTGCGGACCGCAACATTGTATGTTGTGCTGATCATCAGTGGGGAGCTACACTGACCCACAGCAAATTTCAAACGAAGCACGAAGCATTCAACTTCTCTGGAGGGTGCGTGCAATAGCCGCACCTTGATGGCGTCCCGTGCTGATAGATATAGGCAGCCCTGGCATGTTATACACAGTATCCTGCAAGCATATACCATAGGCTTCAAGCTCTGTCTGTCGAATATAGTTGATGTACAGTTGGTAATGGTGCAAGGACCGAACCGTGTTTCTTGGGAGAGTGCTGAAACTGGTCTGCAGCCCTACTATGAATCCGCAGTACTCAGCCACCGACTCCAGGGCGCTTTGAATGGATGAGTACGCGCCATGTGTCAGCAGCGCGGGCAGCACAATCTCCCCGAGCCGGTTCACTCGATGCATGAGCTCACCCACTCCCTGCAACACCTCCGCGCGAATCAGTGGCTTGTCAGAACAGCTGGAGTGAAACATGGGTGGCAAGACTGGCTCTGTTCTGGGGACTGCATTATTCTACGAGCAAAACAAAACAAATGCGCGGCACGGACATCCTGAGGTAGGGGAGGCTGTTGGCCTGTGGCATACACTTTTCGCAGGTGTGTTACACTGTTTTTGTGCGACGAAGACTCCGCCACATTGTAAGCCTTCTTTGCACTAGGAGGCTGAAATTGAGTTGTGCAACTGTACAAGACCTTCTCGCATAGTGAGCTTGAGATGTTTGGCGCAGGTGGCTTCCAACACAAGAAACATGAATGCCAAAATGGGAAAGCCGAAACGAGTGTGTGATTGACAACAAAAACTGTTGTATTTGTTATCACCAGATAACAAATAGAACCCTCAGGTGATAAGAAGTTGTTTGTGCTTCCCATGATTGTACACTCTCACCTGTTTTATTCAAGTTGTTTTCACTGCTTATGGGTAGCGTTTTGAAGTCCGGCCAGAATGGTTGGCTGTGAACAGTGATACAGTCTTGACGGCATCCAGATATGAAACTGATATCGACATTCGAATTGATGAATGATTGCACTTGTTCATAATCGTTAGATAGTTATGCTTCGTGAATGAGCAATCGAACATTCAAACATCCAGTATGTCAAAGTCAGCACATTAACCACAAGACGTAAACGAGCAAATATCAAGGGGTGGCTCTTTAGGGGTGGCTCTTTGCATACCTTGGCATCAGTGTCGACAAGGCATCCTATTGATGGAAGCACAACAAATGCATCCGTCACATTCTGCACCCTATACAAGGCCTCCTCTATGTCGTGTAGAGTGCGTACACTAATGACTTCATGCAGTGTAACTGATCCGCCCACATGAGACAAACTGCCTTCAAAACAGCCTCTGTGCGACGAGCCAGAAGACAGCCATTGTAAAACAAAAGTACTGACCTCAACGAAGGCTTGAGCTGTTTGAGAATGTGTACAAAACCCTGCATGGTAGGCAAAGTCACGTCCACACACATTCGTGCTGCTGAGACGTTGGACTTTGAATCGATCTCCACAATGGGTGCACATGTAGGGATTGAGCACTGCAGTGCCCACTGCACAGTCGGGCTACTCGGAAGAAGCTCTTGTACCACCTGAGGACCAGAGCAAATGACTGCATTCAATTGGCCTCGATTGATTTGCGTACATTAAGCAATGTGATGAAATCTCTACATACAATGGTATGTTCGTGAGATGTTATTGTCGAATCAGACACTGATGACCTGTGAAATGCATATCACACACTTCATGGCATACCTGCGCGGCGTGTTCTCCAAAGGTTATAACCAAAGAGATGTTCATTACATTGATGTGAATTTGTAGCCATTCAGCAATATAGGTGTCTTCTTCAGCGTTGCCACCGAACAGCCCCAGCTCACCCGACTCCAAGTAAAGGTAGATAACAGAATCGACCCCTGAATGCAGTCCCTTGTGTTCCCTGAGTTATGTATTCCTTGCTTTATCGCCTGCGCTTTTTCAACTACACCCGGAGCGTTCTGGCCTTCCAAAAACACCACTATCGTCCGAAAAGCTTCTGGTTTGACCGGCTTTTCTGCGCATGCACCGATTGCATAAAGCAGCGTGTCCATATTCGAAAGCGCAATCGTCATAGAAACAACACATAATATGCGTCTCAGAGGGTACATAAGATATGTTGTGAACATGTTTAAAATCGGCCCATATCAACGCAGAATGTTTCGAACATCACTGATTCAATGGACGTCGAATCCGGCCACCCGGCGCTGTGCTGTGCGTGTGCAATGAAATTACATACGGAACACATGGTTCGACACAGCAAACATAGCATGACTTCTAAATTTTTCATATGATTCAAGATGCGCTAATGATTGTCTTTTGAGCCGCGTTACAAGCTGTATCAAGTAGCTAACAAATACGCGTTTTGAGGGTGATAAGCGTCTGTCGGTCTTCCGGAAACACAGGTAAGTACGCAGCGCGACTGCTCTTGCAAGCGCTCACAGTGTGGAATCGTGTGATCGCAACATACTCGGAATCCCCACCAAGCATCTGGGCAGGTGCATATGATCGTGGTTTATTCATCTGGAACACCAGCTAGCACCGACCGTCAGATTCATTATCGGCAGTTGCAAAACCTCGAAGATCGATGATCGTATGATATACATCGAAGATCGATGGATACTGGAACGTACCCTTTCATGGGTATGACGGAGTCGCCGTTTCTAGCATCAACACAACCTATGCTAGATCATGTCGGATGTGCAGTGGTTAGACACCCTGTCAAAGCGCATGGACACTACATGTAGCATGTACCTAATCAACGATCGAAGGCGATCACTTTTGGTGCAGCGGTTTTTCACCCTTCTAGCGCGCAGACATTACATGTATGTGTCCTCAACACTCCCTCTGACGGTGTCATGAAATATGCCGTATTGGTGGTTACGTGTACGATGTGATTATGTGCGGCATGGAAACAAGTCAATGAAGCAACCAATGAACACTTTTGGCGCAGCGGTGTTTACCACCCTGCCACCGACTCGAGAGGTCACAGACATGGATCCTGGCGGTGCAAAAACTCCAAGATGCGCAATCGAAGGGTTGATACATTGTTTCCATCCCTTTCATAGCTTGGAGGGATACCGAAGGTAGCCTAACGTCCGCATTGACATAAATGAATCTCGAATATTCCAAGTCGATCGCTTTGGTACAATGGTTAGCCAGCTATACCCGAAATGTGATGAGTTCAAATCGTGCGAGGTGCAGAACTTCAATATGCAAAAACTTGAAGTTGTTACCTTTCCATATGGCAGTGAATCACCGCAAGCATCTCACCGATAGCGTGTGATCGATCGATCACCCATTGGGACCAATCATCATCAATATGTTGTGCAATATACCCAGACACCATACGGTCGCTTTAAACGCAAATCAGCTACACAACGCGTTTTGGCACGCGCGCGAAATCCGATGCGAGAGATCTCTCATTACATAAAGTAGACCGATTCTGAATCTGGTGCGCACGTTCTGAGCTGACCACACCAACCTGAATTCAGGTCTGCCGATGTGCCGAGAGTTGCCGTTTTCACTCAAAATAAAGAATTTAAGAATAGAGTACATGGAAGATGATGCAAGAATACAATTGACGGATAGAATTGAAGAAAGGAAAAGTAGAAATGGAATCTCGGTGAGTCCGATACAGTGAGTGGAATTCGTGACCGCGTCCCCAGGCAGCCCAGCAAAACCTGGGGGAAATTAGAATGTACCGAGTAGTGACAACCGGGCATGGGATTCGGCACAACACAAGGACAGGTATATGCCGTGGACTGACATCCATATTATAAGCTTGCTCGCTTGGTCATGCGATCAAGCTTCCCAAGGGAGGGGTGGTTACTTAGTCTTGCCTCGCAAATCAGGTGAGTCAAACTTGCGTGACCGCGGGTGCCGGCAACCCAGCCGCGTCTCGTTGCAATACATGGGGTGCGGAGCCTCAAAGTCGGTGGACACGGTTCATCCCGTGCCCGCTAGCGCACCGGTGAGTTTTTGTACAATTTAACCAACAAAATTTCGTGTATTGCGTGTACATTTTTGGTACACGCTTTCTGGTGGATTGTGTGCGGGCTTCAAGTTATTGCCTGTGTTGTTTGAGAAGGTATTTTTGGGTATTCACCACATGTCCGTATCTCGAAACAGCACACGCATGAGTTACCATCCTTGTGTTCCAGGGCTACGTTTTAAAGTTCTTGAAGATTCTAGTTTTTTTACGTGTTGCCAAACACAGGCTTTTCGCGTTGCATATGTGTCAGGATCGCTAGGACATGCGGTGCGAGTCGCTGTCCATCGTTTGAAGTTGTACTTTCAGGTTTTGCCATAGAATTTGTAACAATCATGATCGAAATAATTACATCATATAACCGACGCGGTGTCGAAGTCCATTTGAGAATCAGCTGTCGCTGTGCTTAGTGTATTTGTCGGCCACGACTGTGTTGAGTTCGGTCTTGAGAGTGCGCGCCTAGTCTGTGGACAGCCTTCAGTATATGTAACCAACGTGAAAGTGTTTTCAAGCCTGATGTTTCCATCTGCTCTGACAACATATGGACAGTTGGCAAATATGCGCGCACTCCGCAGGGCATAGTATGCTCTCATGCTTCTGATGTGAAGAACCCCAAGGTGTCTTGATCTATTGCTTCCCTACCATAGCATGGCCGCAACGAGTTGTGCCGCATGACCCCATTTGTCAGAAATGCGGTCTTGCGTGTGTTGATAATGACATGTTGTTCTTTTCACATGGCTGCATCCAAGTCCGTGTGTTGGCGCTGTTCCAGTATTCAACTTGTTCGCGCGATCACCGCTTTGATCCACGAAGCGCTTCCTTGAGGATATTCGAATGACGTACAATAGCTTCCTATCAGGATTCTTGATACAATTTGCAGGTAGTGTTCCTAGACTGCACTCTTGTTGATACCGCACACTCTAGCATATCGCCAGGAATATAGCTCTTCAGGCCAGGAGCTGAGTACAGCGTGTTTTGGGATCGTCGGTTTGAATTCATGTTTACTGTCGATGCGGTGCGTTTATTTTCATATTTGGTGCTTGTACATGGTCAGAATTCGATCGTTTCTGCTTTGCGCATTTGGGGATGTTTGTTCGACCGTTGACTGGAAGACCCTCGTTGATGTCCTTTCAACGTCGAGCGCTTCGCATTGCTATGCAATAGTCGAAGTCGACGTATCATTGAATTTGTATAATATGTCGTAAATGTGAAGAGAATTCACGATTATGATGCCTACATCCGGCGATTGAACAATTCGTAGCAAAGTACGGGCTCTTTCTGTCCGCCGCAACCTGGTCATTGAATGTGTTTTTGACTTTATCTGAAATTTAAATCAATTTCATTATTTATGTGGCATAGCCGCATGTATTTCACCAAGAGAATGCATTCTATTCACTGGTGTCCCTTGTTGCGTGTCACGAGACAGTTCTTGTGAATCTCAAGAGCCGAGAAAGGACCAACGATGAATGGAACACAAAGGGTGCACGTCGGTTGGTATTGCGGATTTCACTTATTGGAAAACGTTCTGCTCTGTTATGTCTTAATGGATAAACGTATGATTGGCTTTGTTGCATGAGAATACGCTCCTCGCCAAACAGCTGTTTGGATCCATATTCCCAGAACTATGTTCTTGGGTTGTGTCAACGCCTTCGTTTGGAAATCATTGGAGTTTCATCGATACATAAAAACATATACGGAAAATCGTTCATCTTTACCTGTGGAATTCGAACCCTGGTTTGATCAGGTGTGATTTCTTGGCCAGGGAGTGAGGAAGCCTTTTCCCTCAAGGTTTGCAACGAGCAAATGCATAGTGTCAATTCCCTCCCTACTGTTTGTTTTATGTATGTAGGCGATTGAGACAATCACTGTCACATTAATTCGCATGCCTACAGTGTTTTCCCACCCCACTCATTTTGTGGAATCATCCCAGGTTCGCGGTCCAGAGTTTCCGCAGTTTGTTGTGGGTTTTTAAGTATGGCAAATGGGATGCTTATTTGTATCGTCTCAGACTTCCTAACTTTGGTTCAGGACACAAGATATTCAGGCTACAAGAACCTGTTTCATCCTGCATGGCTCCACTAGGTGCGCAAGACGACGCTTGCGTATGCTTTGTGGCGTTTCTTGATTCGCGTTCTTTCCATTGATTCTTGTGAGCAATATTTGTCCCTACGGCTGAGTGCGCAGGTCCAACCTCCGGCTCCTAAGGTGGTGGAAGCGCCGCCCAAGCCCAAGCCTGCAAGCGCGCCTTCTCCTCCCAAGGTAATGGAAGTTAAAACATACGACGCTGCTGCAAGTGGCTGCATCCAGCGTTAAACCGTCAATCTTCGCAGGCGTCTCGGTTGGAAAATCATCATGGAACTCCAACTTTCACTTTGATTTGTAAATGAGTTGCAATTAGAAGTTTCGAAAAAACCAGGTTTAATGCATGGCTTTTGGGAGAATTTACACTCGAAGCTACTTCTAGAACGGCATCAGCACTCCTGGCTCCCGCAACTTGGTTTGCGCTCGAGTCAAGCCGCGAACAAACTCAGACGCTCTCATTTGCAAAAAGGCTTGTGCAGACTCGGTTCTTGTACCAAAACATTTTCAGCAATGCAGTAATTGTATCCGAATGAATGTGAAACAAACGTGCTTGTTTCGTATGGAATTTCGCGGGTCAGTGGTTTATTTCGATGGGGATGGCGAGATACGTTCTCCTTGGATTGCACAACATGTGTTTTGACATGATCCACAGGTTTTGAAGATTTCCCTGCACTCCAATAGAACTTTGCGTGCGATTGAGTCGCCATGGTTCCCCGCCAATTGGGGAAGTATCATGTTCCTATGTGTATATCAAGTGCGTCGTTGGATTAATCACGCGCACGTGCACCTGCTGCTGGGAATCTTGCATAGTGCCAATGAGGGTTGACCACGAAGCGCTTTCTCTCCAACCACCATGGCACAGCAGCAAGAGAACGAGGTGGGAGGTTGATGCGCTCTTTTTCGCTCTAGGGCCCCAACAAGCCCATTCATTCGACTGTGCCTGTTCAGTATTGCAACCTCGTCTTTTCAATTTTAAACGAATCGCTCGCGTTTGGCTTGCAACCGTAAAGGCTTGCGTCGCCACCACACCAAGCCTTTCCCGCACCAGACATGAGCTCATCCAGCACCACTGCCTCAAACAACGCTGCAGCAGCAAACTCTGAACTCATTCCTCGGGCGCAAGGTGTCACTTGAATTATGAAATGCGTAGTAACTGTTCCTGATGGGGGTTACGATGTGTGCGTGCGGGAGCCTTGGAGCACAGCCCGTTGACAAGCCTGTTCCCACAGTCCAGCACGCTCCTGCCCCGAATGCAAAGGTGCGCGCCCGAGTGGGTTCGAGTCTCCTAGAGCTTTGTGTTCCTCGGTAACTGTTCAAACAGGCCAATGCCAGCTGTTTTTGTTTTTCGTTTTATTTCGGGTGGTGTTTGCATTTGAGTTTTCGTGTTGCGTAGCGGGCGATGTATACCAAGCGACATGGCTATATATACCTTCCTAGTAGTGAGGTGGTAGGCCAGCTACTGTTGTGGTGCGCGCGCAACAACTGCACTTGCATCAAGTGCATGGCTCAAGCGGCGGCCTGGCGTTCACAAGTCTCTGCATCATCCCTTGTTCAGTGTGGATAGAAAACTCTTCAGGTGGAGTGATGTTCTAATGAGACTCCTTGGTGATTCCGAGCTTTGCGGTGGAGTGGATAAATAGATATTGACAGCCGCTTGGTTGCAACCACCCCCGCCGCAATAACCATGCCTTTGACGTGCGGTTTTGCGCGCAGTGGACAATGTGTTGCCCGCTGTGGGATTCTATTGGGCCCCCGAGGCGAACAGCGCAGCGGTCCTCCAGCTCTTGGTGGCTTAGAGGATGCATGCGCGTCCTCCGCTTTCACGGAGAAGTAGTGAATCATGTGTGGCTTGTCGTTTCTTTGTTGCAGCATGTTGGCGCTCACCGTGCAGGCTGCTGGGGGTGATTGTTGTTGTGTCGCTTGCTGCAGACTGCTCCCCCCAAGGCTGTTGACCATGAGGCGAGCCCCACTTTCAAGAACTGGCAGCCTGAGGAACTGGAGCCGCAGGTGCGCTCTGCCAACAGCACTGCCACCATCTACTTGACGCCCAGGCCATTTGTTTGATGGACTTTTCACAATTGTCGTCTGCAGTCACTGAGTCTGCACTGGCTGGCGCTGCGTCGATTCCGTTGTGCCTGAGCATTTGGAAAGCTGTCGACGAGGGGATTCCTCGTTGTAGTTGTACACGCAGTGTATCACCTCATGATAGGGTAGGGTTAGGCGGGTAGGCTCTGGATGGACCCGCAGGAAAGCAGATGCAACTTGCTGTTGTAGTGTATATGTTTGGATATCGACACCTGCAACTCGTAACGCATCTGAAGGCCACTGTTTGAGATAACCATTTGTTGCTGATTAGATCCGGCAACAACGCTCCGAGAAGCTAACCGTCCTTACCTTTGTGGCCGAGTTTTTTCTTGGATATGTTGGAAGAAGATAAGGGTCGCAGAGCGATTGCGGAGCAATGCAGGTGATATGGTGATGGTTAATACTTTACACAATTGCACGTGCGGCTGACTCGATACGGTTTGGAGTCCAACGTATCCAAATTGTGTACAATACATGTACGAACCATGTGCCCGAGAGCCTGGCGTGTGCATGCTGCATGCATGACAGCATTGTGATTAGCCAGCTGGGGTGGGTTGAGACATTTGTGTTTGTTGAATTGGCCTGGATGGGATGGGGTGGGGTGGGGTCGAGTTGGTCTGATGCAGGTGAGCAATATCCCTGAGATGCACAGACTGATCATGAGCAAAGACCTTGTGGACTTAACGCGCGGCGCCAACGCCTTCCGTCGCCTGCTGTGCCGCGGTGGGTTCTGATACCAAAGTTTCAAACCCTTTGGGAATAAGCTTGTGCGACTGTGCGTATGGTAATTTTGTCGCGCTGAAATGACAACCGGCAAGCAAGCGAGCAATTTCGAATGATTTGCGCAATGTATGTACACTGGGGGGATCGCGATTCGACCGATATTGTCCAACTTTATCTTGCGTTTTCAAACAGGTGCGCACACGCAACATAAGCGACCAGTTGGGTTCCTCACGGTGGGTCCCTTAGAAAGCTGGGTTCAAGACTGTCTGCTGTTTGCCCTCTGTTTGAATCACTTGTTTTCGTACAAAGTTGCTGTTCCATATATTTGGCAGCTGGTATTTCCGTTTATCGCTACGTCAACCAGTCAGCTAATAGGTTTCGTTGGATCCGTTGTTCAAAGAAACGAATATTCAACTCCAAACAAACTCCAGTGGCTTTCAAGTTGATTCATCCTTGATTCTGCAATTTCGAAGATGTGGCTTGCCGGCAGCAAGTTATGCATTTTCAACAAAACGATGCTACATTTGCAATTTTTAGGGCTTTATTCCAAGTGCAGCCAATCTTGAGAGCAAGTGGATTACCTTTGATAGTGTGTGTAGCAAGTATATATAGATGTGTATAAGAGACAGGTCTTGACGGCATCCAGATATGAAACTGATATCGACATTCGAATTGATGAATGAT
>NHOP01000042.1:0-23211 GCA_018697155.1 Pyramimonas parkeae | reverse complement strand
GATCAACATTTTTTTTTTTGATATTGCCACAGCATTCTATGAACTAAGGTTTTGCAACCCCGTCAAACATCAAGAAAACAGAGCCAATAGGATACACTCGCATAATATATAGAATCTCTAAGGCAGATCATTCAGGCCTGAACCCAGATTAATTGAAAACAATACACAGTCTACAAAAAAATTTCAGAGTTTTGCTATCAATCTCCTACTGTTGTCGTGCGTTAACAAGTGTAGGGTTTAACAACATAGCAGGAAAAAACAGAACCAATGCACATTTCTTCATTCGAGACACGTGTTTGAGAATACAAACATACTAAGGACAAAAATACAAGAAACAATGATAAACAGTCGCAACAACGTACTTGGATTCCACCGGAGCGGTTTGTTCGCGTGCGAATGTTGCCTGACGTGTCCGTGAAAAATTCATCGTTATGTGTGCTCCCCGTCATCTGAGTGCCTTCAAACCCGCTGCCTATGGCAAAACCCTTTGTCGCAGGAATAGAGAGCATCGCCGAAGCTAAATCAGCTTCTAATTTTGAGAACACGGGCGCCCCCAATCCTTTTGGGCATCCACGCACTACACACGTTACTACCCCGCCGCAGCTGTCCCCTTTGACGCGTACCTCATCTATTACAGCAATCATCTTTTCTGCGATCTCTGCGTCTGGACAACGCACTATGTTACTCTCCACATCATCCATGGTGAATTTTTCCAGGTCAATGTCATCCGCAGTAACATCTTTCACTGCAGAAACGAAGGCCAGCACCTCGCAGCCCGCGACTATCCTGAGTATCTTCTTCGCAATCGCACCAGCAGCCACACGGCCAATGGTCTCGCGCGCGGACGAGCGACCACCACCCGCGATGGCGCGAATTCCATATTTATAATCATATGTGGCATCTGCATGTGACGGTCGGTATGCAACGCTCATTTCGGAGTAGTCCTTGGACCGTTGGTCCTTGTTTCGAACCAAGACAGCGATCGGAGTACCCAGAGTCACGTCGTTCACAAGGCCGGATAAAATTTCGCACGTATCAAACTCATTCCGTGGAGTGGTTATACGGCTTTGCCCAGGTCTGCGCCGGTCTAACTCGAACTGCAATTCTTCCTGCGTAAGCGGCATTCGGGGCGGTACGCCATCAACCACGCATCCCACGCCCCCGCCGTGAGATTCCCCGAACGTGGTCACCCTGAAAAAATTACCAAATGTATTCGCTCCCGATGCGTGCACGAGTATTGGCCGCCGTGTACCAATGACTCGGCGATTTGTAGCACTCAAACGCCGATCCCCAAGGTTGAAACCACGTGCACCCACGGAGTGTGCGAGGTTCTTGAAGGCAGCCATGGACAGCGTGTGCAGGGAGCAACTGGCGGCCACTTGAAGCCTTGCCTGAAACTTAACCAGAGTGCGCGTGATACAGCAGCCTAGCAATGTGAAAATAATGAAAATGATAAACATGGTGATGCATCTAATATTATATAATAATGATCATAGTAATAATGATTGTGATGACATAAACAGCAGCAATGAAGGTGACAATGATACTTGGACAATTGAAATGATCAGGAAAAGCACAACGATTATTGCTGATATTATCATAATTATTGCAGTTCAAACCCAAAAAAATCGATTAACAATCGAATTATTGTCTGCATTGATAATTTCAATAATATAATTATTGTTTTCATCATCTTGTTATTGATATTGACAATATAATAACATGAATTCTGACTAGAAAATTAATTGCGATAGTGACTCCTGCACCTCAAGGGGTTTCTATTCCCAATTCACGGGAGTTGCACCGATAGGTTGCCCGTCGGGACCTATTCACATCTGAAGCTGGTGAACACCTAGACGGCATGGCAATGTCCGTACAGCTCCCGTCGAAACGAGGATATAGACTACAGCACACACACTTCAGCTGCACTGCTGAAAACTCGGGGCGTATTGATTTATCTCGCTTTCAAAATATGATCTCGAGGTGCCAAAACACCTCGTTTGTGCAGGTTTCCAGATGAGAGTCATGAATTTTCAAATGTCGTCGACAGCCCGATCCTGATATTTTGGATGCGATATCAATAGGACCATGAGGGATAGCTACGAGATGTCTACACAAGCATGGTTCGAGTAGAAACGCCTCCTGCTACCTCAATCCTTCATTGTAATACCTCAGACATGCTACGGATACTGGGGTAACCCTCCGATGGGACATATTCGAAACCACGCAGGATTCAAACCCGGGACTTCTTGGGTTGGAGGTCGCGCGCCTGACAACTGCATCGAAAGCGAGCCGCTCCTATCCCTCCGTAATCGACATAAAGGCAGCACAGGAGGCTTGGGAGGGGGACATGCCCCCCGCCACCTCGAACCAATACCCCATGCGCGGGCGGGTTTCGCTATAATCATTGCTACCACAAAGTCCGTGCGCTACACACCATCGCAAACAACTCGCCTAGACGGTATCTGCTTTGCATATTCAATACGGCTATGAATATGTAGTCTCTGCACAGCACAAGACCTTTAACCACTGCACCGAAGGCGATCGCCTATCCCAGAAGGTAAATTTCATGCACTCTGCACTACGCCGGTTGGCTAACCAATGCACCAGAGGAAATCAATTACATGAACTGCATGGGTCAACAGAACTTGGTCAAAGCAGTTGTACTGGTTGTCTTTCGTCCAGGGTTGCCCTTGTTGTGTTATGGGAATAATCGCTGTGATCCTGAATTACCCGTATCTGGGAACTCTCGCGCCATCCATGACCTATCCACTATTCCCCCCTTCCTAAAATCTATACTCCGCACACCAAAGGCAGCACAGAACGCACGCAAGAGAACTTGCGACCGGTTGAGAGGACGTGCTCGTCAACCGCTCATCTGCTCCTCGTCCTCAAACTAATTCCACCAGCATCGAGGACAAGGTGCGAGGGTTTTGAATAGTGCCGGTTGCGTCTGTATCACCGTACGCAACCTCTTTGGTGAAACTTTTGTAGCCTACTCGGCGTGTTTTCGCCTTCTTGTGGAAGATCTCATAGCAGAGGCCTCTCTCGACAGCAGGAATTTTAAGGGAAGTTTCACCGCGGATCACTTGTGTATAAAACCTGTTACCTGTTCAAATTTATGCGTGATTTCTGTAATTTTGATAATGGAAAACGCATTATGTAGTTTTGTAGTTTTTAGAGCATTCCTGGGAATCCACCTCTGCATTCGCACAGGATACTGCGAGTTCACACGCAGTAGAGCGTTCCGGCGTTTGTCATCAACGTAAGACACCAGCGCAAAGTAGCTACGTAGAGAGATTTTGCGTGACTATAGAACACAGCAGTGAACCTGTGTGAGAATGTCCTTTATGTGTTGCATAACCTACGAACGCAAACATGTGAACGCTCGTTTTTGCAATCCGTTTCGCTCTCTTGTTCGCATATACTTTCGAGCTTATTGGCGCTCTCCGTACGCGCAATGCGGCGACGATGTTTCATGCAGCATACACGCTTCGAATCATTAAAACATGCAGTTCATTATATTTCAGTGTTCCGCAAAACCGTGTAAGTTGATGAATTATTGTATACTCCGTGAATAGTTGGAGTAGTTTGATAGTTTCGCGCAAGTACCACATTTCGAAACCACGTTTTGCTCGTAGCACTTGTTAGTATGAATCATCATATTTTTTAACATACTTCATACATTTGGTTCCATTCGTTGAGTTACTTCTAGTGATCAGAGCAAAGAGAAACACATGCAAACACAAGCGGCCACAACAACAACAATTGGATTTTCAATAGCTGGTTTGCGCTTTCAAGCAGGGAATCTGTTTTTGAAAAATCAATTTGAGATAAGCTATCTCTCTCCATACCTGGTCATTTGCAATACTATATGTACATGTGTTTGGCAACACTTCATGAATGCAACATGGGTACCACTCAGATAGCCTGCATCTGGTTTATGGTTCTTCCATTCGCTACGAACTCCACTTGCATTGCAATTATACACGATGCAGCCGTTCCCCAATTTACATTTCTAGCATCAAGCTTATCTTATTTATGATGAGACAAGCTTGACGAACAAGGTTCGTTTGATCCAGTAGTATGCGTGAACATGAACCTGGCATCTCAGAGAGAATCACCCTGCACGTGTATTAACTCAACTCATGTTCTTGATGAATTCTATGGCAAGATGCACCTACATCGTACATTCATAGGCGAGCATCGCTTTTGACATCAGTTCTTTCATTACATGCATATGTTGCTCCACAAATGTTTAAATTCATGGACTCTGTCTGAAAAAAGACAATACAGTGTAGATGAAGCCTCTCCCTGGGTGGATATGCGATCTATGATCCTCACCTGCAATGCGCACTGAGTACAAGGTTGCCTGGAAAGTGCAGATGTGTAGACCCACTTACTCTGGCTTTGCCTTCCACAATCGGGTTGCCTACCACGTTTGTACTGACTGCGAGGCTGTATATGTCCAACCTTTCAAATGATGTGAGCACGCCTTTCAAAAATCTCACCTAATCCGTTGTTTGCTTTTGCTTCTCATCTCAGGCTCCCAAGTCGTCTGCCTCCAACGCAGGATGATTGAACCGGCACCACAAACTGAAGCTCAGGAGGGGGAGGAGGAGGTTTTTTGTCGATTCTGCTACGACAAGGGGGAGCCTGGGCGCGCGCTGGTGTCGCCGTGCAAGTGTGTGGGCTCGCAGCGCTTCGTGCACCTCCAGTGCTTGCAGCGCTGGCAGTCCCAGACTCTTCTCTCCGCAGCATCCCACGAGGCCAGTGCCCTTGTCCCAGAGAGTTGAGGGAGCCCAGGATTGCTAGTTTGGGGTGATGCCTGTGTCGATCGGTGCAGTTGGCGAAATTGGTGTCGTGATTCACTTGAGGTACAATGAATTCGTGTTTCAAACCCGGAACGCAGCGTGAGTGATCGATTGATTCAAATATTCAGAGCAGGCTTGTGTGTATGACATCGTATTGTCGAATACGGTTCATTGCATCTTGGAGCGTCCGAGATTGAGATTTACACTGCACAGCATGGGAGTGGAGCAACATGTCCCAGCATGAGGTATCAGCGTCACGTCTCACATTCAATGCAAGCAACCGGGCACCTTTGCGAGTCACCAGGGTACAACATCAATAACATCGAGGCTAGAATAAACGACAACATCATGCTCACCATGATTGTATTAGGAGTACTCTTGTGTACTCACATTGCAATGATCCTAATTTGAGCAGGAGGCGACATACACATGCCCCTCCACAAGGCGACTACAAGTAGTGTTCAAGGTTCGTACCATAGAAGGGGTGCAAGGAACACGTTACACTGATGGAACTGATGCTGTTTGCCCCTTATTCGTCCAATCGGTGCCTCTGGTTGCTTCAAGTTTTCATTAGGCAGCAGTTGCTTTAGGTGTTCACTGCGCTCACGTGTTGAGCCCCCATGCTTTGCGTGCGGTGTTGTCATCAAATAGTCAAACTCAAGCGGAACCATTTCGTAGGCTAGAAGACTTGATCCCTTGGCGTCTGGTATTCGTCGACATACAGCCCATTGGGATTGATGCTGTTGAGGGCGGGAAGGCTTGATGGTTTGTTGCTGTGGAGGAGTTCCTGGAAGATTTTCTCTCCACTGAGAAGATACATGTCACTACATGAATGGTTCCAACGACCCTTCTCTCAAATTATTCTCGTCAATCGAGCCGCATTCAATACGGGATTGTTGCCAATCAATTAGGTTGCTGAGTGAAGCAGGAATTCCAACCGCTGAATTTGAAGCTATTCTGGTAGCGGCTTGATCCCTCTGCATCGAGCCAGCTCCTTGCAGACCATCTGCTTGCCTGCCTAAGTCTGAAGGTTGCAGCACAAGAACGTTCAACCGTCGCGTATCCAATTGTGCTAGAACACAAAGTGGCTTTTCATTGTGGCTTCCATTGCATGGATCAAGAAGGGGGTGTATAGGTTGTATGGAGGGACATAACGTTAACCTTGCAGGCGGTGAGCCGTGTGCGTGGAGTCGCGCGCTTAATTCTACTGTTACGCAGGCTATCAGTGAACACTCGATTATCAGGTCCGAACATGTGTCGTATGATCCGAGGAAAACGTATCTTGTTGTCTCCATCAGTACAGCCTGCTAATCCATGGAATTCAATGTATAAACCCTGATTGGGATGGCACGATACGTTCTCCTTGGATCGCGCAACATGTGATTTTATGTGGTGCATGGTTTGAATGTTCCCCTGTGCACCGATATAAGTAAGCACGTAGCTCAATCAATATGGCTCCCCACCCTTCGGATAAGGTTGATGTCCCTTTGTGTGTAGGCGTTCGAGCCTGGTCTTTATTCGTCACTTTGCCACATAAGCATGTGAGCAATAAGGTTGCTCGGGTTCGCATGACATTGTACGTACGGAGATTTTGGTTTTGATCCTTTAGCGCGCATCCTACAGATTCTACATTTTGCATCTGTAGATGTGTGGTAAGATTAGTGCACTGTTGCTTGGAGTGATATTGAAATGTTATAGAATTCCACAGTGTGATAAGCTGGTGTGGCTTTCCGCCCTGCTGGTAAGGGTCATGTCCCATCACACGGATATCCAAATAGAAAGAAAGCGACGGATGGAGAGAGAGAGGATGGTAATTAGTTGATGTGGGTTGACGCCTAGCCGGCGGGGTTCATATCCTATTTCGTTTACAGTACGTATGTCTGTACATATAGGGACATGCTTGCCCAAAGGGTGGTACGCCATGTCGCACGACTGCGCAAGGTTGAACTTGTGAGCCAGGCCAAGAGCACATAGTGTATCCAAGCACTTGGATGTATATGCGTCCCAGCAGACATCGCATCATCCCCATCGCAACCCTGCTGATGTGTGCACATCCATGTGAACCAGACTTGGGGTTGTCATAATCCTGTCGATCTAGCAAGCTCTGTTTGTGCATGCGTCTCCGAGGACGAGTGGTGCATAGAAGCATCCAGGCTGGTTGACGGTCAGCTGCAAATCGATGCAAGGGTGCGGGGGTGCATTTTCACTTTGAACAATGGAACTTCACAACTCGGGAGGATGTCTAGACAGAGACAACCTCCCGAAGCCACTGAAGTTCGAGCGTTTGCAAAGTGTTGTCCAGTGTGGTGCATCCCGCGCGCTTTGCATCATACAGAGAGGTCCAGATGGTGCTTGTCACCTGAGTGTATGGGCATGGGCACCATCTGATTAGCTCTTTTCATCAATTCTGCACTGTTTGCCCAAAAGTGCGCGCTTCTGACCCCGTGCTTGGATCCTCGTGTGGGCCTGTCCAACGTTTCCAACTCAGTGTCCCAATAAACCCTTGACCCTGAACCTTGCACTTTGAGCCTTGAGCCCAGAATCCCGCCAACGAAATCTATAAACTTTAAACATTGATTTTTATGGCTCTCCGCTCAGTGCGATGACAGTCGCGAGCTGTCCAGGCAATTAGTTTGCCCACAAATGCTCTGACGCGTCCGTCGGAGGCTGCGCTGAGGTGTCATGCCAGGTGGCGGACACCCGACACGCCACGGTGTGCAGCGTCTGCCAGCAGGGATACAGCACTCCCCTGCCAGAGCGTGCCCTGCTGCTGGCACACGTGCGCGCAGGGGGGGCGGAGCTGGCCCGTATGCTGCAGCCAGGTGCTCTATTCAAGTCTCAGAACATGTCTTGCTAGAAAGTGCATGTGCTCACTTGCTCAACGTGTGTATGCGAACAGTTGTACATCTTTGCGATCCCCAACGCACTCACTCATGCATGTGTGTGCATTCTTTGTCAAGTTGCTGCAGTAACTTGACATTTTATCGTAGCCATGCTCCTCACTCTTCCCGTATCGTTAATTCTGGTGATTCTGGAAAGTGAACGCTGAATGGAACGAGATCATGGTTGATTTCGACTTTGTGTTTGTGAAAAACATGCTTTGAGATCAAACTAGGTACAAACATACGTTAGAAACTGAGCCCCGGGCAATGTCGTATGACCACGAGAGCAAGGAAAGTCCCTTCGGTCTTGCGTCGCAAGCTTTGAATCTGATTAGCTGGCTGCGTACGTAACCTGGAGCAGCATCTGAGCATGTCTGCCTGCGCTGTCAATGAGGCGCTTGTTTCAAAACGTGTTCAGGCACACTGCTGGTTGCGTCTCCCTCGCTAGGAGACATCGATCTGGATGAAATTACCCAGCTCCCAGGCTGGCTGCGCGCCTTCTTGCAGGTGCAGAAAATCGAAACGGCCTATCAGTGATTGTCGTTATATGCTCTCAATATTGTTTATGATGTAGCAGTTGTGGCCGTGGTATCAAGTAACTCTGCAGTGCCTACAAATTGATGTGTGCCGAAGTTGTTCAAGTGAGCCAAGTGTGTTGATTGCTCTGAATGTACCTGCCGTGTCTCAATTTGTTGTCTGGATTGTATCCATGCATGTAATTTGATGCAGGGGAGGTATCTGTTTGTGAGTGATATGACTCGATTCTATCACTGCACACAGTCATTTCGTCTGAGTAGCGCGCTAAACTCTACCAGTGCGGCGCAATGAACTTGAAATTTGTGCACTGGGACAACAGTACATGTTCTAGGAGACCAAGAAGACTTTACATTGCCATCTGCATCAGAACAGACTCTTGGTCTGCACTGATCCCTATGGTACTAACATGCATGTGTATCATCAATAGTCAGGTGCCGATGTGTAAGCTCTGCATGTTGATACGTCTCTTTGATTTTTTTTGCACATAAGTTTCTGATCCTGTCGACCTGCAACACCTTAGATCACATCTGCTACAGTCGTACAGTTCAACCGATGTGTGTCACAGGAAATACAACTGTCAAGCTCCCATGCTCACATGAATCAAGATTTCTTTGCGCTCCCGCTCCGCCGTATCTGTCGCCCCCCTTGCACATGCTTTGCACATGTTTGCACTTGGTATGGCAAGAGCTAATATTTTCAATGTTTTGCGAGGATTATGCTTGTACAGACTCGCCGCTCTCATTGGGTGCAGTCCGTGTATCTTCTCATTGATGTTCGGGCGGGCGAAGGCGGGGACGGGAGGTGGGACTACCTTTCTTGGATGTGTTTGAACCTGAAAACCACCAATCGTCGCCATTCGTGCTTCAATTCTAGAATCACTGCTGGTGGAAGTTGTTTTTCGGCTATCTTCATGCAATCTACGTACGCCTTGCAATAAGAAATAAGAAATAAGAAATACTCGAAGTGTGGCTGTCGATAAACAACAGGCACTTTGTTTGGAATGGTTGATGAACCTTGGTGTCAATATTGACGCCTGCGTTTCTTCATGTGCCGAGCGTAAATCGCAATGAAAGAATGAGGACGGGATATGCTACTCCATGCAAACAATTTGGTCAAGTGGGCAGTTCATCGGCGATGTTTGCCTGTCTGGCTCCCCTACATAATGCACCTGCCGCCGACACGCAAAGGGGAAACGTTGTCAATTCAAATTCATCAATAGCGGGCCTTCGGGCTGTATTTTTTGACAAACAACGCCACCTGCTGCAGAACCAAGTGACGGTGCCAGGCTCACCCGTAAATTGCGCGATTTTTGCCTTAGGTGGCCGGTCAGTTGGTCAACATCCAACGGGGCAATGCGAGTCCAGTGGGAATGGAGTCTCCTCAAAAGGGACTTAGGGCCAACAACTGCTACAATACATGCCACAACAATTGCTACAACAAACGCTACAACAACCGCTGCAACATCTGCTGCCTGGTTATTCCAGCCGTGGCACTCTGCGGTCGAAGGGGATTGGGGGAAAAGAGACAAGCCAAAACGTGTTGATATTGGTGTTCTTGCTTGCAACCCTACCGGGTGCGAGTCACGCGCTCATGTGACAATGCGGATTGCCACCCGGCTTGCTGGCTATGCTTTGAGTTGGAGCCTTTCTGCGGTTGTGCTTCGAGGATAAGTCTCTGCAAGTGCACCTTCAGCATGTCTTTGGCTTGCATCCATACCTCACCACCATATTTCTGCCGCCCACACTATACCTGCAGCTCGCAAACTTTCG
Source organism: Pyramimonas parkeae (assembly GCA_018697155.1). Lineage (NCBI taxonomy): Eukaryota > Viridiplantae > Chlorophyta > Pyramimonadophyceae > Pyramimonadales > Pyramimonadaceae > Pyramimonas > Pyramimonas parkeae. The sequence goes on along the minus strand of NHOP01000042.1, from coordinate 13,209 downwards.
TTCCCACCATAGAGGTTTCATACTCCATGGATTTCCATCGGCGGTCTGTAAGACCATACTCATCAATTACAATGGACCCCATGAGCAAAAATTCTTGTACCAAACATCCCGCCTGGCAATCACCCGCCACATCAATTTGAATTCTCAGGCAATCGCTTCACCGAATCTCCCGCGGTGCAAACCTCAATCTGGTGTGGGTGGGTGTGCGTTTGCACCTGGGGTTGCATGTGGGGCTGCAGCGACGCGCTCATTGGGGTGAACTTGACCGCTCGACGCCCAGAGCTCGGGACAGGCCATCGTACAGAGGTGAAGAGACTGGTGGCAATGGACGGAGTGCAGGTACCGTGCTTCAATTTCCATGAACCTGCCAACATATTGAGCCGCCAACTCCACCTCACAACAGCCTTATGTTCTCTTCAACAAGTCCCCAGCACGTACCGGTATCTTGCTGTGAGGCAGTGCAGATTCAAGGTTTAGTCGCGTGCAGATGTAAAAAGAACTGCAGGTGTTCTTTTCGGCAAGAATAAAGGGATTCATCACCTTGGTGTCAACACATTGTGCTGCAACATATCTGTATAAACGGTGGTAGCACCTACTGCCGACACAACATGAGTGATATGCGCAGGCATAAGTTGTTTCTGACGCAGCGATGGCGGTGTGGCGCTTGCTGCATTGCAGTGCTTTGTGGGCGGGCCGTGCGATCGTCGCTTGCCGTACGCAGTTCACAACTTTCCTGAGGTTGTCGCTGGTAAGATACGTAAGGGGTCCGTCCGCACAGAAGGGGCAGTAGCACGGCTCACTTTTTTGCTCGGTTGCTTTACGAGTGCCCCCACATTCCGTTACACTGTCATGGGTATGGTCTTCACGTAATTTCTGCCGGGAGCTTGATGTGCGGGCTGGCAAGTACATCACGCATGTTCCGCAGCATCTGCGCCAATGCCAAGCCCAGCAATCCAGAAGGTAATCCATCTGGCAGCGACTGTTGACAACACTGCTACAATTTCTTGTGAGCACTTGCCTGAGAGCATGGGCGCGGGTGATGGGGTGTGGGCGCTGGGGTCAGCATCTCAAATTCCTTTTGAGGAGGAAACTGCGTCCATAGCAGATGTGAGGTGAGTGCACCGCACGGTGTGTTGTGCAACACATATATGCACTTGTTGCCTTCCATAATGATAAAACTGCAGGTGGGTTCAGCGGTGTGCACTCGCTATCTGGGTGCGGGTCAGCCTCTTACGGCTCAGAAAGTGTCAACTTCCCTGTAGGTAATGTCCACTTAGGCAGTCTGGTGCCTATCATGCGTGCTTTGTGTGGTTCGGTAGTTGAACCCAAGGCCAAACGGCGAAGTTTGACTATATTACAGTGGCCACTATCACATTGGATCAAATGTAAGGTTCAGCTCAAGGAGGGAATCGTTGAAGGCTGTGGGCAGTTTCTTCTGTATCTTGTCAGTACCTGTTGTTGTATTTGGTGGTTTTGAAAACAAAAATTGTATATGATCACAAGGTTATATCACCCAAAAAAATTTAAACAACATTTATCCAACATGTTTTATGTCACGTTGTACAATACGCCGGCAAGCAACTGTATATGATACAGACTAGTAGTTTGTTTCATATGGATTTTGACGAGTCAGTACTGTCTTGATGTGGATGGTGAGAGACGTTCGCCTTGGACCACGCAATCTGTGTGTTGATTCGATACACGGATTTTGAAGGTGACCTTGTGAAACAATAGAAATTAGCGTGCGAGTATGTTGACATGGCTCCCCGCCCTTGTGGTAAGGGTCATGTCCCCATATATATATGTAGGAATGCTGGCCATTGCTCTGCTTTAACCTGTTGAATAGCTCTGCAAACTTGACTTGCCTCGATTGCATGGTGGCTTGTGGGCCTCAGCGGCACGACTACGAATAGTGCGCCCAACATTGGGAATGAGGAGCCTCAGAACATGGAGATTAATGATGAACATGACCCACATGGCGTTGAGGAAGGCGGCTCACCCCTCCCAGATCGCGGCGATGTCATATCTGAGGTCCCTCCTCACCTAGCAAACACAGTGAGTGTTTGTTGCGGTGTTGACCTTTTATTAGGACAAGGGTTGAGTGAGTAAGTTTGCAGGTTGCAAGTATATAGAAGGGGATATCGCTACTACCAGCTGGACGGGGAGCCCTGCAACTCAGCACAAACTTCATACTCCAATATCAGTTCCTATGCCAGTGTTGTACATGGTACGTATCATGCTGGGTGACGGCTTTCGTCCATTCTATGTGCGACTAAGCAAACAACAGTGGGCTGCGAGGAATTACGGCGGGGTTAAAGGTGTACATCCCCGAGAATGCAGAACTTGTGAGGGCAGTGTGTTCTTACAGTGTGTGCAGTGTGCGAAGTTGAAACCATGTTGTTTTAAGGTACTTTGGCAAATTTCACATGCGGCGCTTTTGCAGGAGGACTCCCAAGAACTTCAGGATGGGGACCTCAGCTTCGAAGATGTTTTCAAGTTTGAATACGAAACACCATTCCACTTCATGCGGCAATTTTGTGGTTTTTCCACACACGTGTTTTGATGGCCGCATACGCACGTATCTGAGCTTGTTTGTCTTGTGTGTCCAGGATCATGCGGATCCTGTGCACTCTGCGACTGCAATGACATTGTTGCTTCCTCGATACAGCGAAGTGGATGCTTTGAAGGAGCTTCTGGAGTGTACATTGGAGACGTCTCTTCCCACGAGCGGTATCACTTGCCTGGCTCCAGGACGCCGCATAAAGGTTTTTGAAGGCCATGCTCAATGGTCGCGTACACAGTTGCAGAACGAGGTCGCTCGAGGAGACTGGGGACTGTGCAAAGCAAGAGCTCATGAAGTGTTCCCCGCTGGCCCAGACCCGGAGACGGAACCCGAGAACCTTTGGAGAACCATCATGGATACAAACCGCGCACTGTTTGCAAGCAGCCCGCTGTAGCGGATAAATCAGGGTCAAAGGATGGGTATAGGAGAAATCGAACAAGCAAGAAGTAACCTCCATCCCTGACTGTCTAGGGTTCCGGAAATCCAGGAAGCACCAATCTAAACCACTCTGTGCTTGGCATTTCGCGTTGAATACGGTAGACAGATGTATACGGTGTTCGGTCGAACGAAAAGTGGGAAGAAATGTCTTGGTTTCCGATCGCTGCAGATTATGTACAAACAGTGCACATGTATTCACTGTGCTTTAGAAGGCTTCAGCAACTATCAACATCAGGGTTGACAGCGGTTGCGGTGATCCGTCTGAACACCAGTATACGGTACACACCCTAACGATGTACAATAAATACCTTTGTAAATGATTCCGACAGCAGGCAAGCATCATGATTATGCAGGAACCGGCATCTTGTGAGAACCAATCTGCAAGTTAATATGCTCTTTCACAGAGCGCGTGTTAGGTTTATGGAGACTACAACTGTACACGAATCGTGCTGATGTTTGGACATGAAAGCACATACCTACAAATCAATCCACAACCTGGCATTGGACGACCTATTTGTTGTACTCCCTTGCGAACCTAGCGGCCATAACCCATTTCGAATCTGTGTTTTCGTGTAGGCTGCATCCGAATATCCTGTGCATGCACAACTTTGATGATTTTTGTCACAAACTCCCATTTTCAGAAATCTGTTTCAACGCTTGACATTATGTCGAAAGCTCATAGCCATCTCAACTCTCAAACTGATTGAAACTGACTCAAACTGACAGAGACACTGAAGTACTCTGATGCAAAAGCATCTCAACCCGCAATAACATGAAAGAATGTTTTCCATAGCGAAATACTTTACAATCAATAGCGAACGCCCTGATGAGTGCACCCTCTGTCTACTCGTCTCAAGATAAGCTGGATCTCCACAGGCATGCTGATCAATCCGTGGATAGGGAGCAGCGCCCGGTCTATTGGTACAGACTCTTCACGCACTTGCAGTACGTGTGCACAAATGTAGAGTAGCAACACTCTTATCTGTGTTCACACAAACGGTTGGCCTTGTATTGGTGCTTGCATCGACTATACGCCGTCTTGCCATCCTTCAGCTGGTGAGGAAGAACACAAAGCTTTGCACTTGTGCGGTTTGGGATTGTCCAATCAGGGACTCAATAACCAATGAGCTGATGAACCACACCATTGCCGCACGTGCACCTATCGCCTCAAGGTTCGCGTACTCCCCTTGCGTACGTTCCTTATACATGCGCTCCACCTCAGAATCAGGCAAGTATATCAGGTTGCTGGCAAACTGCTCCATCGCCGGGTCCGCCTTCTCCAATGTCTTGATCTGTGCTTGGGTCACCACTGGATCTGCTGTCAAACCCACGGTCTCCGAGCTTGCCTGTTACACGGGACCAACGTACACACCAAATTGTGATGGTTGTGTATAAAGTTGTTTCGAAATGTAAGGTTATAAAGAAGTATGCAAACAAAAAATACCTCATTATGTGGCTCGGGAAAGTTCACTGCATAGATATTAAGGAGCACGGAAGCTTGGTTGTTGAAGATGACGATTGATAATGTTGCTCATGGTAACACATGATGTTTGTTGGTATCATCCTGTGCGAATAGTATAAGGGGATGACCAGGTGGCATGCTTGAGTGTTGGTTACGGCGCTTGGCGGGAACCATCTTGGAAAACCGAAAGCCAATGACACTAGGAAGTACAGTGCATGACTATTTAAGTTCGCCGCATACCAAAACACTCATCTCGGATATCTGATGCGGCCACTTTACCAATACTCAATATGCCATATCCACCTGTGGAGGCTTATGCGACCGCATGTCCCTATAGGTCATTGGATTGAGTTTCCGGCAAGGGTCAGATGCGGCAGAAGGCTTTCGATTTGATACTGCTTTGCATGTCAGTAAATCGCTTGTTGGTGAAACCAATGCACGGGACTTGATAGCGTAGGATTTGACAAATAAGGATTGGAAGCGGGCATTGGGTACCCATACCCTTCCATGGTATGTGAACTGGCTTCGAATAAGCACTTTCAGGCTTTGGGAAATCACTTTCCCGCTACCAAGCCCACCCGGAAAGGCCACTAGCAAATCACAGCAAATGCATCAGCAAGATATTGCGTCTGAAGGATCACCGGCAAAGCACGAAGGATTGCATTCCCAACACTCGATCTGTTCATGTGTGCTCAGATTTCAGAACCAACGACATACTGAGCCCTCCAGCACAGGCAAAACTCCTGGAGCATGTGCTCAGCGAACAAGACACATGCACTTCAACTAGCACTACGACTGCTACCATGCTCCATATGTCGAGGCACACTCCCCCTTACACTGCGGCGCACCCACCAACGCGCCTGGGATACTGTAGATCCTGCAGCAGACGCCGCCTTCTCGCACTCTGAGCTGTCGATCCAGTTGGACGAGAACGGGACGCGCGAGAAGAAGTTGCAGTACTGGTCAAGCTCTTCAAGGGACATCTGGCCGGCAAGGTAGCGGAGCAGAGTGAGGAGCGTGGCCACGCTGATGAAGCTCCCGGTGATGGACACCAGGCTTAGCGCGATGGGAACGCTTGGGGTGTTCAAGCCCAGTTGCTGCACTAAAGTGCACACCGGGGATACGGTTACAACAACTATGACAACAACCACAACAGCTTGGACCAACTTCTTCGTTCCATTTGCTTTTTGGGCCTTTCTGATGATTTACTTTGAACAGGAAGATTTCAGCTGTAGCGAGCTTGCACACCTTGCGGTTTGTACTTCGAAACAAAAATAATCACTACAACTTGGACCATGGCTTAACACATGGCAGTTGGTTTGGAAGAGCCATATCCCCAGAAACTCACGACCTCATACATAATTTTGTCGGTAGCGCTCATCCATAGCCAGGACAATAGCATGGAGAAGGATAAAAAAACACACCTTGCAGATATTGTAGCCTACAGGGGAGTACTCAATGCGGACATGAAATTGCATGTCGAGGATGCAGAGCAAGAATTGGGGCCTATAGTGTGATTCATCCATTCACTGGCATACAACAAAAACTTGAGTTTGACGAGCATGAGATTTTGCCTCGTTGCCCGACCCACACGCTGTGACACATCATCCTTATGGATGAACTTCCAAATTTAGTCCGTGCTAAGGTACAGCCTAGCCGTTCCACACACTCCAAATCTGTGAAGAAAATGAAAAAAAAATCAAGCGGCTCTCAGTGGCAAAGGTGCGCACAAGCCAAGAACAATACATCCTCTGACAGCAAATGGACGCACACATCACATTGAAAATACGCGGCTGACTATTCCAATCCCCATCCCACCTACCTGAAGCATGCCTTTGCCGGAGAACAGTCCAAACACCATCCCGGAGAGTTGGCCAAAGATGGCAAAGCGGCCGACGATCTTTTCGTTTTGAGGTGTGAACCCAAACTGAAGTGGCAGCCCCGGAGAAGAAGCTGATGGTGCTGCGGCATTGCGGCTATAATCGCTCCCCTCCCTGTCCGGCTGCGCCATGAACACAGTTGTTGGGCTGGACTGCGTGCGTGAACAGCGCTGGGTCTGCGTATTCGTTGCAGGAGCAAAGCAAATGGGCGGCGCGTCAAATAACGATGGCTACAAGCGCTACGCTTTTCTATCGGGGTTTTCCGGTACTGGGCATGAGCAAGGGCAACGCGAGTGAAGCAAAGCTCACATCCACCAAGGTGCAATCGGAAATATTGGCACTCTGGGCCTGCAGTGCATTTATTCGCAATACTACCATAAATGCGTGCAGAGTGAGCATTTGAAAACAGAAAGAGTTCTGCCTATTCAGTGTGCACAGCATAGTCGAGCCACATGTTCACTGCCAGGTTCATTGCTTCTTCCTGTTATCGGCAATGTACATCGCGAAATAATCTGACGTGGCGTAGCCAGTGTCAGTATCAATTGCCTTCCAATGAAGAATTTGACTGTCATTGAATATATCAACTGAGAACAGCATAAACATATATCATGCTAGAAGCGTTTCTCTGAGCCCTCCAAGGATACAGCAACTCAAACCCGAATTACGCACATGAAATTCCAAGAAACAGTTTGCATTGCAGAAGCGCTTGTGCGTTACTTTCTGTGTTATCCTATTGAAGAAGGCACTGATATGTACAAACAATAACAGAAATACATTTGACACACCACGCGCTGATCAAAGCAATCATACAATGCATCTTCCTTCGTACACAATTTTCTGGGATGTCATCCATGACACAACTGTGTACCTTCCCAACAAATTCTATGAAAGCCAATGTATGGACACACGAAACTAACACCGGACTTCCACCGTTCTCTGTGCCGAGTGACATACACTAATCGTGTAAAGAGATGCTCGTGCTCCATATATCAAATCACGTGTATAATCAATAGGAAACTTAAATATAACTTTCATGCTAGAAGCTCTTCTCTGAATCCTGCATGGATACGGCAACTCAAACCAGTATCATGAACATGATTTCGCAGAAACACTCTGCAACATGGGAGAGCGTGCGTGAGATGCGTTCTGTGTGTTTAGCTTGAAAAAGAAACTGACATGTACAAGCAACACCGCAAATGCATGTGTACCCAGTGTGCTGATGAACACAACGATGCAACGCATCTTTCTTAGCACACAATTTGCAAGGGCGTGATCTGCAACACAACTGTGTACCTTCCCAACATGAAATGCCCTTTGGATGGATACACGTAAAAAATACCAGACTGCCATGTACTTTCTCTGTGGCAAGTGACATACAGTTACAGTCAAAAGTGCAACTGGAGCTCCACAATCAAACACCATGGCTAATAAACAGGGAATTGAACTAATATCTAGCGTCAGCTATCCCACGAAACATGATGCTACACGAGTTTAGTTGAATCAACAAGATCTATCTTCATACTCGAAAACTTCAGCGAGTGTATTTCTGGTTCATGCTGAACACGAAACAGCAGGGAATTCCGCAAACCTTAGTACACACAATTTGTCACCACAACGCATAGTCATTGGAGTTCATGAAGAAGAACCCTTGTGAAGGGCGAAGTATGGGCAACACCACACACACCCTCTCATGAGGATCCATAAGGAGTACATCGCGCACAAGCATCGCACAAACATCAACTCCAAGTTGCAACATGGATTCAATCAAACTATCCACTGTTGGTATGTCTACAAGGAAATGGTCTATGAACCTGTACCACTGATCCGGATCAGCTCCCAACCAATCATCCCTGTACAGTGAAATTAGCGCTTGCTCAGTATTGGTGCGGCACTCATGTGTAAGCTCATGCATAGCATCAAAGATCAAAGATCGAATTTTTGCTATCAAGCGAATGACACACATGCCCGTGTGCGCGGCTTCACATAGGTCCGTGAGAATACATGGATCAAATACTTTGCTCATATATTGAATGTGAGTCCTTAGAGAGATTCTCCGTCTTGTGCAGAGTCAAATCATATGCAAGGATTCGAGGCGCTCTCGTTGTTTGCATCATCCGTATACGAACAAACGTTGATGATGGAGAACTCATGAAATAAGCGCCAGGGTCTTGCGCTTGCACAACCAAAGCACTGATGCTATTGCATGATTATGGACAAGCACTTTTGCATCCCGTTACTCCGTCACACGCCATGGCCTTGGTTGGCAAACTTGTAGGATTGTGCACCATGAAAACTACAATATCGCATGTCTGAGTGCAGATTTTGATGCACAACCACGCTTGATGTTCTGATATCGTCACTTCCATGTGTATTTGATGTCAAGCTGTCAAATGTGCTGGAAGTTGTGAGAGATTCAACTGCAGGTGTCGTAGTAACAGCATAGTGATTTGTGACTAGTAATAGCCTAGTGATACATTGTAGGATAACACGTTCACGAAATTCTATGAATTTAGGACATCATGAGACCACGGCATCACGCAATAACTCATCCTGCGCAAAACAGGTTTGAGGTGTGTCGCTAGTCTTCACGAATGTGTCCTAAGGCAATTGAGCCTCTCAGTCGATTATCGTTGAAAACTACATGACATGTAGCCTAATTCAAATCTCGAACTCACCTTCAAGACCAATGGTTTTTGGGAGTTCCCAAATCTCCACGAAAGTCGTTGTGTACACGCCGTGGAGCGGGCTGCGTGCATGGTTGAACGTACCCTTGCTAGGTGATCGATAAGATTCACCACATGCGCGCGTTGGATCATACGTGTATCTCGGATACAAACAAATAAGGACGTGTCATACAACCCTGAGTGAAAAATTCAGTAGAGTTGGAAGCGCATCCTTTCAGCGAGATGGGTGCCGTCGATCACCGCAAAGAATCGTCTTTGATCTTATTGCAGTGCTTGTTTCACTAACCCTTCGATGGCTGGCACACAAAGCACACGTCCTACAATGCCGCGATCCGATCGAAGGGAATGCTATATCGAGAGCAGCGTTGGCCAGGTAACGCGTCGAGCCTGATCCGCACGCTGGTCTCTGCACATGCGGACACGACAGACGTATGACGGTGACGTGCGTGCTGCGTGTTGTAAATATAACAACAATAATATGATAGTAATAAAATCACGAATGTAAATAATGATGATGATGATGATGATGAGAGTGATGATGGAAATGATAATGACAGACATCGATAATGATGTGGATGATGAGGATGAGGATGATAATGATGATGATGATACTGATAGCGATAATGATGGTGGCAATGATATTTGCAATGATGATACCGATAATGATACTGAAAATGATACTGAAACTGATATTGATAATGATAATGATAATAATATTGATACTGATACTGTTAATGATAATGATAATGATACTGATCATGATAATGATAATGATAATGGTAATGATAATGATGATGGTAATGATAAAAAATAATGAAAATGACTATGAAAATGAGAATGATAATGATAATGATAATGATAATGAAAATGATATTGATAATGAAAGTGATACTGATGATTCTAACAATATAAATATTGATACTGATAATGATGTTCATTTCGAGAATGACAATCATAATCACAATAATGAGACCAGTGATTATTGTTACAAAAACAACGAAAACAAAAATGACAATCGTAGCAGAGATAATGAGAACAACGATAATCCTATTTCTTGCGCTCGGACAAGGCAAGCGATGACATCAGTGGTGTGCATGCCCTTCCATGACGACACATCGAATGGCCTATTGTGTATATCATACATGTCGAGATAATCGTATGTCGAATAGCTTTTCCAATCGTTTAATTCGCCACGATTTCCAAACGATATGTATTGGACCCTGTATGCGCACAAGTCCATGCAGGTTCCAACAAAATGAGAGAACCCGTGATGAAAGAAGCCGTACGTGACGAAATTTCAGGTTTTCATACATCAAGTGGTGGTAGCATATAGTCCAGAAAATAGTTATGCTTTTGATGGACTCGATGCAAGCACGTCTAATGAACGATATTTCGGTCGAAACATCTACTAATACATTACAAATGGTGACATATAGTCAACCATGGAATGAGGAGCTGATCTACTATGATCGCTCAGACTCGATTGTCGATCTTCACATCGGTTGTCGATCGGAAGTCATGATGTCTGATTTGCACTGGCTACATGACAATACATTCATAGACATTCATAGACACTTACCCTTATGTATTTTATTTCTAAACAGGTTAGCAAGCAATCGATGTTGGTTGGATCATGCCACGCTCGGACAGAATTTAAGAAGAGCTGTAACAACGCATGAATTTGCAGCAATATCTTATCCTTGAGAACCTCTGGAGAGTGCTTAATGCTCTTTTGTGGAGAATGCTTTAGATTCGAGAGAATATTGCCAATAGGGACAACTACGAAAGATCAGGTTTGGCATGGTTCTTTTTCAAGAAAAGCCACATTCTGCGATCCAGGAATTCGGTTTGCGGCTTCATTCCGATTTCTCCACACGGATCACAGTTTCCCGTGACGCTAGCAATTCGTACAACCCAATGCACATCAGTAGATTCCGATTTGTCAATGGAGGGCACAACTCTCTTTGACCCTAGAAATTTGTTCAACCCACTGCGTCATTCGGTTGACTTAGGCGATGCATGATTTATCCCGATCTCCAACGACGGCAACGTCGTCAATGACCCTATTAATTTGTAGACCCCGTGTGCATCATGGGTTCGTTTCGGGGATACGCAGTGTTTCCTGATTTTTTAATATAGGGCAAAATTTGCAATTTGTTGAACCCGCGTACGGATGGCTTTATTAGATGATGCACAGATTTCTGAACTGAGAAAACTTTCTGCAGTTACGCTGGAAATTTGTTGATCATGGGGATGGCTTTGGCAATGAACAATGCGCATTGACCTTGGTAATTTGTTGGACATGCAGCATCATGTGACTATTTCCGCCACTCATGGTGTATAGTGCGATGTAAGGAGCTGGCACAACTTGTGATAAGTCCAGGAATCTGTTGAACCTGCCGCACGATGGGGTCTAGAAGGCCTTGGACAATTTGGGATGACCCTGGTATACGTTGAGCGCCGCACATTCTGGGGGTGGTCTCGACCAAGAATCGTAGCACATTCTGACCAAGCGGGGGAACAATACACACAGAACATAATTTTTTGAACCTACTTCATCATAGGGATGGTTTCGGTGATAGATGGTACCGTCCGATTTCTCAGATGGGAGCACAATTTGCAATCACCGTAGTGCTTTGTTAAACCCACACGTATCATCGTCATGTTGTTGACCATGAACAGGTCTCAGACACGCCAACAGTTCCTTAAGTCCATTCCGGCATGGAAGTGGTTTCAGCCATGTCTGGCACATTCCAATTTCAATGGTGGGCAGTGACCCTAACAATCATTGTAAACCCATCGCATGATGGTATTCGGCGATGAATGCATGTCTTTACAACCACGCCTCCTGCCAATCACGTTTCTCCAGTTGTCGAGGTCGATGCCGGAGACGTAAGGCACTGGCACCCCGTCGCCACCTCGCGTTTGCCTACCTCATACCTATGATCAATGCGTTTCGTGGCTGACAAACCATGAATAAAAGAATGTGATTTCCTAACATAATTGCCAAGCATATTACATGCCCGATACGTGTAGAAGTAAGCACGGTTCAATTCCGTGTTTGAAAACCTTCAAGCTCAGCTTTGGAACGACGTCAGCACCACTACGCTTGCGAATCAATATTATTCAGTACTGATATTCCTGCGTAAGTTGCAAGCATGTATTACTTCCACGTGATGAAAGAGCCAATTTTCACGTGCAAAGGTTCTGCGCCGAAGCAAATTATTACGATACCATTCAAAGGACCGAAACGTCTTCGATACAACGCTAGACCAGGTACTGGTCTGTGTGCAGTGTTGAAGCACGAATGTATGTCAACGGGGAACATTGTTCACCGTCGATTGATTTCCAACAGAGCAAAAATTGTCGTGGTACGAAGGTGAGTTGGTGCTTATGCTCTTCTTTCTTGCATGATATTCGTTGTCAAGACGCATGACCTGGAGTTTGCAAAGAGTATGACCTGGATGGCAATCCTGTTACAATTCACTGACATCAATCTAACCGTCATCTTTATGTGCACTGGATCCGAGATGATCAGCTATGCCCAGCAATCAGATGCCGAGGTTGATGAAGAGCACGGCTGTCTACCTGCTGTTCAAACTGTTTGTAGCACAGAGGAGACTGTACAGGAGGGCCTTGAGTTGCTGGACTGGCCAATGGTCTGCAATCAGGTTTGCATTCATATTGTGGCTAGACAAGCAGTAGCCCAATATCTTAATTGTGAATGCAACTTGTGTCAATGTTGTAGCATATACCGTGCCAAGTTATGTTTATAACTGATGACGTGTCTGTATATGTGTGAAAATGTGTAATCAGTTTTAAAGTCAAACCCACTCAAGGGTGTGTTGTTGCATCTGCATCTTCTGCTAAAGGGGCCATGTGAACAAAGTTTCAGCAGCAATTCTCAATACGTAAAAGTCCGTGATCGTTGATTGTGATTTGACCACATTTAAGATTTGAGGTGCACCAGGTGGCCTCCTATGCTCGTACACGAGCAGGTTTCAATGCGTGTTCGGTGCTTCCTGTGGGAAAGACATATGAGGAGAGTGAAAACTTGATGGACCAGACTCACGAGGCGAGGATGTGCAATCTTGAATTTGACGGAGTATGTGATATTTCATCTTCTATTTCCCTCGCCACTCAAGGTACGAACACGTATCTGCCGTGCGCAAGCGCGAGACA
>NHOP01000041.1:0-23297 GCA_018697155.1 Pyramimonas parkeae | reverse complement strand
AAGGCTCGAATGTGCCTATCCGGTGAGTACTGCTGTACCTTAAGCGTATAAGGTATACTTGTGAGGACAGCTTGTGAGGTACACTGGTTAAGATAGCTAGTGAGCTCCTATTGAAGCAACAACCACATTCTATATGTATGCGCCATATGTATGTGAAGCTTCTACACATCATGCAAAGATTGGACAAGATTGCAGCCACCAAGTTGCTTGCGGACAACACGTCACAGTATGAACGCGAATAGATGACGGTGACAAATGAATACTGAAGATTACAAACAAGAAGGCGACAGGAGGGATCAACCATCACCTGCTGCACTGTGCCCGATGCCTACAAACCCAAGTATCGCTCACATTTGACATTCACATGGGAACAAGAGGCATGACCTGCAGCTGCTTGTGCGTTCACCTTACAGCCAGTTGGTGCGTAAGCACTTCGACCATGCACATGGATGGCATTTGGTGGGTTCAATGTGAAATAGAAGCGCAGGAAGAAATCTAACACTATCACGGATGATAGCTGATTCCTATGTTCACATGCTTGATTCAGAGCGTAGTGTACTTGAGATTGTTGCTTTGCATTGCACCAGTGAATGACGAGTAGCATGGGCGTTGCGTAGTACCTAGTTTCTGTGGAACCAACAGTCAAGCATACTAGGAAGAATCGGGAGTGGTTCGACACATGCAATGTTCAATGCAAAACTAGATATCAATAAGATTGTTGCAGAATCAGCTGAACCTCCTGCACGTTAATTGTTCGCTGATTATGAAATTCTCCTGCACAGTAACACGCTTGATTTGTCGCAAGTTCTCCTTCCGCTTGAAGCCACAGATCATGCCTCTACATAAACCCTGCTGGATCATGAATCCCAATCCAAAGTTCATGGTGTCAAACTCCAGTGGGAGAAAGGCCGGTCACGGAATAGCAATTCCTCACCAGCCAACTAGGCTGGGGAGTGGATATGAATTCAGCCATACCTGATATCGACTCTGAAGTGCTCTTGTACAACTTTGCATACGCATGGGCTTATGGCCGGAAGTATCCATCGAACAAGCGTCTCATTTGGTGTTCCTTTTTCATCAACATGCAACGGTGTAATCAGTTTCGATGTGTATACCAGGTTGGATATTTCCCAGTCGCAACAGCCCCACGCTGGACGAACATGCTCTGAAACACAGCATGATACCCTGCTGCTCTCCACACTCATATTGTTGATTAGTTATTTGGACCGTGATTGGATTTGATTATGCTGGACCGTATAATTGCACAGAATGACAAGTGACCCAATGCCCAACTTTCACACTGGCATCTACATATGGTGATGGCTCGAAGGTACCACACATCTGCAAAACATCGCGGCCCAGCACCTCGACACCGTGCACATGCACATCCGTTAGTGTGGCTATGTCTACAAGAAGCAAGTCTTGAGGCGCCTCGATAAACACAGACGATAACAATGCAAGACATGCCTTGTTCCGTGGCCATATTCCTGCTTTTCGTTGTAAGCAAGGGTTGTGCAGTCCGAGACCTAATCGCAAGCTTATTTCATGAGAACGGTATTCAGATACGGAGGCGGATTGAAGTGAATCATGTCAAAACCAAATTTGGAAGCCATGGGGCGCACTCTCGAGGTTTACGAGGCCACATCTGTTGGGTGCTGGTGCGATCGCTCAGCGCCAGATGGTAACTTACACAAAAATCCTCTACGTGACTGGGCGTGGCGGCGAGTTCGTACGCAGGCTCCTGCAAAAGAAATATCCAATCAAGTTCGCAACGCAATTTCGGAAACCGGACACTTTGGTGCGCAAGTGGCGATGGCGCTCGGTGAGCCTCCAGCCGAGAGCGAACACTCCATGGCATGTTCACTGGACGCAGTTTCCATCAAGCTTAGTAGGAGTCGTGTCCTATTCACACACATGGTTTAGGGCTTAAGGGTTAGGGGTTAAGGGTTTAGCGTCCAGGGTCAGGGCAAGTGAGTGAGGGTCTCAGGCGAGTTGTAGAGTGTCAAAGTGAGACATGAACTACCCTGTTGATGGGAAGCCGCGCCATCCGAGTCTAACGAAAACATGATAAACATCTGAACTCATCGCCGAGGACCATTGCACCGGGATAGATATCTAGATGAGGGTGACAGCTAGACGCTTCATCCTGTTACATTGGATTGACTTTCAACTCATATTGAAGAGTGCACATGTTTTAGCACCTACCAATGATATCAACGGCAATCACCACTAGTGTTTCCTTGGGATTCATGCTGACAGCGTACACATGCACGATTGGCTTGGAACACTCATGCTCAGGTTGTATCTGTTGGAACCAAATGCTCTACCAGGTATTTGAGTTTCTCATTGGAAACCAAATATCAGAAAGAACGTAATATTGAACAGTCTTTCATTGTTCAACAGTACATTCTTTCTTGCTATACACGAACATCAGCACATGTATACCATCAGCTCATACAAATGGCAAAGCAACACTAGGGGCGAAGTGTGGCATATGGGTACTTTTTTCTACAAGCCCACACGCAAATGCACAATTAAGACTAGCAAACGGACCAATATCAAGATGTCAAGCTTCCAGAGCTCACGCAATGGTAGGCGTCAAATTTGCATGGTAGTGCACAGAAAACAAAAAAAACAGCTGAACAGCTACATTAGGATTACTGTCACGTACAACTTATTTTTGTGCGTATCAGTGAGCGCCAGCGACCCCGTGATCAGTTTCGCGACAGTGGGATATCAGTGCATGTATAGGGTTCATGCAGGTATGCAATCGAATTCCGATGACACAGGCGGATGACGAATCAGAACATTGCAAAGTGGTACTATCAATTTGATGTCCATCAAAACAATCGTGCAAGCAAACATGAGATCTCAGTGCATAATGCACAAGGGACATTGCGTGCAATCACATCGAAATTCTGCTGTCCAGTATTCATCTACACAATTGTGTTGTGCATTTGAAAGGAAAAACATGACAGAAAGGTTTCAAGGCAGCTCCAGTGGTTATGCCAGAACGGCGGTAGGACCCTGATCAATGAGTGCACCGTGGCTACCTATTAGAATGATGATACTCTACAAATGTTTGCAATTAATAGTGTCACAGTTGACAGTGAACTTTTTCAGCCAGAACCAATCACAACCTGTGTATTTGTGATGTAAGAAACTTCCCATCATGCAAACTTCACCTCCAGACACAATCGAATCAAAACGTCACGAGAATTATTGATTTCACAGTGTGGCCTGCAAAATGAGACGCCATGGATATTTGCTGGGTATCTAGAGTAGATGGCACCATCAGCCAAGTCTCCTTTAGAATCGCCCTCATCTTCCGCACCTCACCGCGTCGAAAATACCCCCCGTGCTTGAACGACGACGTGCTGTGGTGACAGAGTTCCTTATCGTTTTCAGATAACTGGTGAAATTTTGATGCGACAATGTAAGCGCCTTGAACTGCTTCGGCTAGGTTCGTCTTGCCCTCCGCGCGGGCCATAAACCATCCATGCGTGAGTATGGCGTTGCGTATAGCCTGCTCTGTCGCGTTCAACGCTGCGTCCCCAGTGTGTGCGGGGACATGTCTAGTCTCGTGTTGCGACAACAACGGGCTCAGATCGATCGTTTCGTGTAGTGCTATTTCCATGCTACCCTGCCTGTCGAACTCTGAGGCACACACGCTGAAGGACCCAACAGTGGAATCATCTTGCTGGTGATGGTTTGGGCCCATCGTGAATGTTACGGCAATTTGTGTCCCCTCTCGCTAACGGAAGTTGACCCGCTAACCCGGCATGCCCTGTAATCACTCGTCTGCTGGAGCCTAGTCCATTATGGTGGTTTAGGCGATTTGCGTTTTCACTCGCTGCTTCAAGATGACCCACGAAGATAGCATGGCCTTGAATTAATGATCGACTGAGTTCGTACCTACGCTACCGTGGAGAAAATGGAGGCGGTTGGTATCATCCCGTTGTCGAAGATGACCCGCCAAGTCATTATAGCCCGAGAAATCGTCGGCCTAGGCATCACCTATCACAGTGATAAATGGATTGGTATATTTTTGCTCCAAAATTGAAGACGGCCTGGAGACGAGGGGGGCCCGTTACACATGATCAGCCGAGGCAGTCAGTACCTATGTATTGCTGGTTGTTCACGCGACACCACTCGCTACTGCAGGATGTCCCGTCAACCCAGCACCGCCTTTACTAGATCAGACAATGGAGGTACATATGATCGTCATCGTTCAAGCGAATGCTCTAATAACTCGCCAATCCCAATGACCCACAATGGCCTTAGATATGTTATCGGCCGACTACCTATCAATACCGGGCAAGCGGCATATCGAGCCGACGCCTATCGACCAACTAGGCTACCAGACAGGCTATGCGGAACACATCACATGTGTGTGCGCCCAAACATCCAGACGTAGAGCGCGAAGCGTCCATGAAGGGTCCTAGCATATGCAACCACAACTGGGTTCGAATCCGGGAGCCTAACTTGCTACGCAATCCCTATAGGGCAACAAGTTGAAAGGAGTTGAAATTTCAAAACCTGCTGGCAGGCTTTGTGGTTTTGTGCTGAAGCAACACCTGTATCGAAATAGCATATCTGAAGAAAAGTAAGGAGGTCGATCTACTGCACATGGAGAACCTTTCAAAACAACGCTTGGATGAAATATTTGCATATATGTCGAATTTGATGTGTTATTGCCGAGAGTCACCGACCGAAAGTCGTACCATATGAACCGATGGCTATGTGCGTGATCTGCAGTTGATATCAATACGACGTAAACCACACATAAAAATATTTATCAGATGATTTGAGATGTTCTGCTAGTTCCGTAAGAGTACACGACGAGAAGCATGCATCAAACTCTTCAACACATGACGTCAGGTATATTCAATGAATCGGTCATCTGAAGATCATGCCTACTCGATGTGAACCACGTACCAGAATATTGTCCGATGTAGAACGGGGTTTGCTCCGTATCTGAACATGCCATACCGTTGTGAATCACGAACCCTCGCGTATGGTGCCAAATGGAAACAGTCGCCACGACCGTGCACCAAAACCCTAAACCCGACCCCTCACGCAGCGACACACCCAACTGGGCCGGGACGGAACAGCGCGGACCAGATTTCGCAAGGTCTGCAATGCTTCCCCTGCAGCGCACGCCCGTGAGAGCACGCGGCATGGAGCGCACACTGGCGTCCGCGGCTGCGGAGCGTGCACGAGCGATGTCCCATGCCGATGATGAACCGGACACGCACTCCCCGTTACGCCCGCGCGCGTTACCGCTCCAAGGGTACAATACAGAGGAGAAACACGTGTACCATTCCAGCCTGATTCCCGGGTCCACAGCTGGTAAGCGTTCGCGCTCGAGTCCACAACGACCGGGGGAGATAAAAAAACGACTACCTGAGAACCCAGATGAGATGGTCAACTGTTACGAGGTATGTTTTCCACCTTTACTCTTTCCGTTTATCCAACGTGTTGCAGGGGTGTCGTTCCATTCGGGGATGGAATCTATCCGAAGTTTCAGGAAGGATTCCGTAAGTGGCGAAGGGGAGCTCGAGATAGGGAGAAGGGATGAATTATCTTAATTCAGTGATACCCTTGGTGCTATTGTAAGTGTCCTTGACTAGGACCTGTTGGAGAAACACACAAAGTAGGCAGACCAGGGAATATGTCCAGAATAAATGCGCGAAGTGATATTTGGTTCATAATTTGTACTGAATCTGGGGCTGGGATAATGTTCAGCATGCGAATTTGGTGCGTTCGGAAGTGCTGCAACTTCTTGAAACCAAGACAAGGGACGTGACATTGCTGGAAAAGGAGGTATGTGCGCAACTGGAATTTGAACTGAATAGATTCAACTTGCTCTGGTATGCATTGGACGGATTACAAACGAAATGCCAACGCCTAGCGCATAGAGCCACACTGTGTAAAACTATTGCAAACCTGAAATTCGATACTATAGGACACTTTTAGCGTTCAAGGAATATTACTTCATTATATTTTCAGAACTGACGATATTTTCATGATCATTTTGATGTTTTTCGCCTATCTGCCTGAATGGTATTGCTGCGCAAAAGATTTCCAGCTTTGGGATGGTCTGTTTGTGCTTTGCGTTCATTGCTTACTTCATCCCCCCTTCACCACGGGAAGCTATGTACAACACCTGTTCTCAAGTCGAAACTACTATCTCAGGCGATTTATGTCTTCTTGATGCACCAAATTGTTTGATTTGGCACAACTGTTCCGCAGATGATCAAGCTTGAAGCCCGTCTCCAGACTGCAGGTACGCCTCCATGGCGCATGCGCACACTATGCATGTCGCGAGGTCTGAATGTTTGCAGTACTTTGCAATTGAGGTCTCAATGAAGCTATGCGCATTTCAATTTTCAAGGAGATATATGCAGTACGAGGAATATATAATCGCCTTGGGTATAGGACGGAGTCAGCAGATTTCGTAGGTTATTTGAAGTGCTGTTGAAAATCTGCAAGGCCCGCGGGATATATCTAGACGGTTGCCTCTTGTTCCCTAATTTTCTCCAAAAATGAGCACTGCAGATGACATATCCAATCACGATTTCATCCGCTGTTCATAACAAAACCAACCATGGATGAAACGATAGTCGTTTTTCTCCGATAGAATTTGATACCGGCAATCAACCAACACGAGGCTCTCCTTCCCGGAGCAGCTTTCTAAAATCGTCAAGGGCCTTCGTCCCTTGGTGTGGGCCTCAGAGGCCAAACACGAGGAAGCGCGCTTGCGCAATCAGCAGCTAGAGGCTCAGGCAGCTCGCTTGAAATGCGACGAGGACGGCCACCACAAGCTGGCGGCGCAGGAGGCCTCCAACTCTGAGCGCGTGCGTTTTGGCTGATGCAGCTGACGCATTGCAACATCCTGTGCCTTGTTCTTCCCCATCTCGCAATCACACATGGCGCTTTCGTACAAGTTGACCATTGTGCTGTGCGATCTCTTGTTGTTTCCAACTTTTCACATCCTGTTTTTTGCGGTGTATCATGTCATGCCATGCAGTGGTGTATTTTTTTTTGTATTAAGGGGTATTTCAGCGACCTGTGTGTTGAATTGCTGTCATGATGTGCAATATATCGCAATGGACTGTGTTGTGGTGCAATGTATCTTAGTGCACTGTACAACAGTGTACCATTTTGTCGTCTACTGATTTGTATTGCACAGTGTTGAAAATGCGCTGTGTTGTCAATGCAATGCACTGCACTCTCATAGAATGTGTCCTTGTGTACTGCGTTTCAACGTAACTTGACGCCACAATTGTCTTGCCAGCAACAGCACCCATGCAGACGCACCCGACGTGTCCTGTATTTCTGTGATTTCGTTTTGCATTTTTGGGCCTACGAAGCATGATTTGCACGAAGGTTGCTGACATCTCACGACCAACAAACAGCTGTACCTGCATGCCATCCGATTTTTTCAGACTGCGTACCTCGTAAGGTATGCGATCTGGCAAACACGGTCCTAGGTTTGTTAGCTTGCACTCAGGGTTGCATGTTCAGCTTGTAGTCTTTTCGATCATTGCTAACGCGGGTGATTTTTAATTCGCCACGCCAGCTGGCGGGCCGCCAGTGATTAGCGAGTTTGGCTATGCCAATGGACAATATATGTGCCAAGTGCAAGCGCATCGGTCCCGTCTCTTGTGCTCTGATTTTTCGATAGAGGATTCGTTTGTAGCCAACAGCGGAACATGGTGATAGGTGGATTCTGGACATTGCAGGCGCTAGCGTTGATCAAAGGTTCTGGAGACGGGCTTCAAGCTCGATCAACTGCAGAATTGTTGTACCCAAACAAACAGTTTGGTTCAATGAGACAATGTGAATCGCTGGAGATGGTATCAAAAGTTCTGGCAGGGACACAACCTGGTTCATCAGACGCACAAATCCTTGGCTAGGATTGGCAGTCCCGATCGTCGATCTTGCGCGCAGATTCTATGGCGCAACCGTGTCAGACATCAGTACAATTAGATCAGCCTTCTTCCGGGGGCAAGTGCTGCTTGTGATTCATGCAGTCACACCGCGCTACATGAAGAGAGCCGTAAAGTTGCGTGTCAACACTTTCGAACCTACACCCCTCTCCTCATGCAACCGGCCCCTCTAGGAATTCGAGCAAGCATGACAACATCTGTTGTATGGCATTTGGTTCTGCGCCTGTATCTCGGCCATGTTCAGTTGGCCTGATGGGTATGGCGTCGAGGGCGTTATGCGTTCAAGCTCCGTTATGGATAGTTGTTGCCTTGGCTGTGAATTCGTCAAAGGTCAAGCTGGTTTGCGGATCATTTTCGATTAGCACGTGGTCAAAATTTTCGCGTTTACAGTCATCTGGATATCTGGTGGCACACGAATCACTATCTTGGCCAATGGAGCAACAATTTTGGCATTGCAGGGTTCTAAACCATGACATAGGTATGCCTTGATTGGGCATGGGTCATCAGCCACACTGGTTAGCAGGTGGACTTTTCGACTTGAACAATACTCCCAATACCAAATCTATCCCTCGTGTTCTTGTTGGTTTCGTTAGAAATCTTTTTTTGTGTGTGTGTTTGATTCGTCGTATTTCAATTGTGCGCATTATTGAGCTTCAGTTTGGCCCACCTGGATCGGAAGAGGGATGCATGGTTGATGGTATATCCTGAACATCGTGGTATCAGCGAAGAAGTATCGTTTTCCTTCATATCGCCAAAAGTTACCTAAATGGGATGCCAGCGCAGTGCATTGGATGTATTCGGATTTCCGCATCATATACTTTGTTGGCAATGCTACCCAAATGTTACGAGCGAGCATGCTGTTGACATTGAATGCAACTTGCTGGTTTTTTTTTCAAGGACATCCGCGTGCCTTGCAGCGTCTGATGGTGGAGATGGAGCGGGTGAGCAAAGTGACCAAGCAGCTAGAGGAGACGCGCCAGGAGCTAGCGCAAGCCCAATCCGAAGCGAGGAAGCTAAAGAGGTGGGGGCGGGGGTTCATGTGCATGTACTCACGCAAAATCGCAAGCAATGGGTTTTAGAGAAGTTGCATGCGAGCTCTGCGTAGTGAGACCAGGCATACATGAAGATAAGGCCCGTTTCTGTGCCGCCCATTCTCACTGGTAGACACGCACAAGGTGCACCACATTGTATACACTACATTACAGGGCATGCACATGCTTTCCAGTTGGTGTGCTTATGTGAAATCGGACTGTAGCGACGTTGAGGCTTCTAGTGCTTAGCAGCGGCATGGGGATGTCGCAAAAAGTGAATTGGGGGTCTTAATCGATACGTGTGTGCTGTTGAGAATATCAAAGTTGCAAGCAGGACGCATTTGAGAAGCTGGTTGGTTCAGCTGAGCACACACCGGTGCATTTCCAAGGGTGCCCTTACAAGCCTCATGTGGCTTTTCCGCTAGAGCAAAGACGCGGATGTTCATTTTGGAGTCCATGTAATTACGTAATCGGCGATAGGTTCGTGTACCACGGGTTTCCTACGACCCATGTTGTGTGCGGACGTGTTTTACTTTAACTTGTCTGCCAAGGGCAGAGTGGTTATGGAATTGCGATATGGAACACTGCCGAGCATCAGCATCACTGTGACTTCCTTCAATTGCCTGGTATCATTATCCACTGTATCAAGTGTATTGAAGAGGCCTCCCGTCACTGCATTTCTTCGTGTCGGGGACAACGATTAACGTGATAATGCAAGTAGTCGACGCTTAACAAAGCCAGCGGTTTCCAATGGATCTGAGCTTCCGAGGTTGCAACCGCCCTGTTCAATACCAGTTGGAGTCCTTTGCGAAGATTTCAACCAGGTTCGTGGGTGCTGTTGATTGTCAAACAGACAATTACAACCGCTCGGTAATCTAGCACTTGATTCCGCGCTGGGCGCTTGGACAGCATACAGATGCTCCTGTTGGTTATAAGCAATACAACAACTGACAAGGGAAGAGTCGTGCAAAATGGAGTGGGATTCAAGCCGAGCACCTGAAGGCTGGAACCTGCACGCTCCGCCCACTGAGATGCTGCAACAGAGCTTTCATGTTGCTTGAAATTTCGAATGTGCTCTGTTTGACAATTTATGTGGTGGCGGGAGGTGGGTTGCGGCTGCAGTTCACTGGCGCTTAGTGAGGAGGAGGCGGAGATGGCATCTGCCCGAGCCCATCAGCAGCACCAGGACCTGATGGCGGAGGTGCAGGATCTGCGAGCGTCCCTCCTCCACTCCAACGACCAATCAAGGCCAGTCCTTTAAACTTCCCCCAGTCCTCTGGACGGTCGACACTCCGCATGCGTCTTGCTTGCCATTGTGGAGTGTGTTGGGGGGCGGATGATGGTGCCAACGGATACGCGTATATCGAGTGCAGACCTCCTTAGAGGCGTTCTGAAAACTCTTAGAGATGGTTGTGTACTGCGAACGAGGACATGGCGCGTACCTGCACGTGCGTATATGGGATAAACGCCTGTATCGTCATACATCTTGCATGCCATGGGTCCAGGTGACGGAGATGGCACAAACCAGGCTTGACCGTGTCTGGGTAGTGTATGTAAATGTCTGTTGCGCATGATCTAGGTGCCCCTTGGTAGCTTGGTGGGTGAAATCACCAGACGGAGCGCTGAGATGAGGGGCAATGAATACCGAGTTGCTGCCAAGAATCCGAAACACACTTTGAACCACAATTCGCAGAGGGTCGCTCAATATGCAATGGAGTGTCCGACCAACAAAGGAAGAGAGGAAACATCCCCTTTCACTCTGAGCGCAGGGATCAAAGTCAACTGTTTCGACCACCAAATGCCATGGTGATCATCCTGTAAATTGGAAAATTTGAATCTGCAATTGCTATTCAAATGCCAGCCGGCATGGAAATCGACGAATCGTTGACCAAGGCAAAACTTGCCCATGCCAGAGCCCGAACGCAGGACGCCCCACCACCCTGTCAAGCTGATACGGTCAGCAGAGAAGGCCCATGCCTGCTGTTCCATTTGTAGCATGGATGGAGGTTCTATCTCAACGTGCGGGCTTGGGTATTGGTCTTTGAAAATGTGTATATATCTGCGTGGAGAATCACCAGAGGCTGTTGCCTTGCATCCCAGATACATCTGCCTCTACGGTTGATGTCACGACATGCGCAGGCCCAGCAGGGCAGACTTGCATGTCCGGCTGGCCCACAGCAACGGCGTTGCCAAATGCGCGCACCTTTTGTGTTGAGGTTCCCAGTGGGCACTCGCGCAGGCAGCTGCGCATGAAATTGGACCAGTTACAGGGGCAGGTGCGGATGCTTGACGAGGAGCGCGACTCGGCCGTGTCTGCGCAGCAGCAGGCAGAGCGGTGAGCCCCTGGCACTTGCGCAGCATCCAACCTTGCAGCTCTTGTCAGATTCCATCCCCGTACGGTATGATCCCAACAGTACAAGATGCCTGCTTGTGTGTCTAGTACCTCCATACAATCGTGAATATGCGTGAATATCCGACGTAGCAAGCGCAACTCTGATCTTGTGACTTTCGATGGGTGAACATGATGTGGAGCTCTGCGTTGTACCGAACAGAGTACATGTACTCCTATTTCCACTTTTGTCGAGATGCCAGCATCTGTCATCTACTGGATGATGTTACGACCACAATGTGAAAACATCAGCTTTGTTTTCTCACCTGTCAGCTTTTGGGGGGTACGTCCGAAGTGCGCCACTGCCCCCCTCACCTGGCACGCTTTGTAATGAACCCTTGGAGCTGCGTGACCGGGAGAGAGGATCCATTGCAATCTGCGAAAACGCTGCAAGCCGAGTTCCAACCGTGGCCTCGGTTGGCAATTCGAAGGACCAATGATGCCGTTCAACTCGATGTACCGATTGTTGATACGGGACCCACTTCTGGTTTCAGTAGCATATCTTGCTGCACCCTGTTGCTTGTGGCAGAGGAGGTGGAACTGGTCTCTCTACAGATGTACCTGCTTGCAGCGAGGTGGTCCTCCTGACCCACTCGCTGTAGCCTCTTTTGCCCTTGCAGAACAAGAAAAGCGGAACGGTGTTTTTCTTTTTAGCCTAACCCACAACTATCGTAATTCAACGGGGTCACGCTCTGCGGCTTTTGAAACGCCTAGCCTGTATGGGCAACCTGTGGGAACACGACGACTGGTCAGGCCCCTTATCGAGTTGCAGTTGTGTCTCTCCATGGTGTTGTCCTGACGGACGTGAGGTGGGGTGGGAAGAGCGCGGCGCATAGCGCCTTCAAATAAGCAAGGCACTTTGCGAGCCAGCCGCCTTGATTATTTCAAAGAGCCCCTCTCTAGAAGCCCACAATCAGTGTGTGGCTCAGACTCAGCCGCCTGGTATTTTGTAATGGTATTGGGTTTTGCGCCTGTACTTTTACTCCGCTTGCTATCCAAGCTGAGTTTCATCCAACCCACTTGTGCATGGAAAAGGAAGAGCTCAGCTAAAAATTCCACCGTCAGATGCTTTGGGTCAGTGTTTCATACTGGTGGTTTATACCGCTGGTGTGAACGTCCGGCCTCACGACGGGTGAGCGGTCCGATCCCAGCATGGGAAGTGGGTGCAAACCCCCGTGTGCGAGGGGTTCACTATTTGTATTTTTTTTTTTTACATCATTATTGTCATCAATTTGGGCTGCACAATTGTCACTTGCAAAGTCCTAGAAGCACTAAAGTGACTTCATTCTTGATTCTGACGGATTCTCATCTTGGTAGTTTGATATCGAACCTGTGTGTTGTTGTTCCTTGATGTTCATTCCTTTGAATTGTGGTTGTATGCTCGAGCTTGAGCAGCGAAGCCAGCGAGCGGGCTGGGGAGGTGGCTAGCCTACAAAACAAGGTGACCGTTTTGAGCACATCTTCCAACCTAGGTGAGTCGCTCAACAACCTGGCAATCCCCAACGGAAAATTTGTGACGCAGAATATATCCAAGTAACCGATATTCAGTGTGCTTAGCTGTATCGTGATCTGAGAACGGTGGACCACTCGTTTCCTGTGGTAATATGGTCTACTGTCTATGTGTAGCGCTCTGATCCCTGTGAGCAAACAGTGGCAAATGCTCAGTTTGACAGGTTTCTGTCCCTCATCACGCTTTTTAAGTTGAGTGCTCAGATTCTGTAGTTTCAGGTGATAGGTGAAGATATAGAATGGACATTCAACTCAGTTGGCAAGTGTTCCCAGCTAGTAGGTAGGTTTCATACGTCAGTGTCCCAACCGACATAGGATGGCTCGACAAATACATCGTTGTATTATTCTGCATACTGTCCTTTGTTTACTCCCTGGCCGTGGATGGTTCTGTCTCTGATGGTACTTTGTCATCGGTCATGTGAGCTGCCTCGGTACACCGAACATTGAGTGGCTGTTCCACTGGAGTAACCCACTGCATGTCAATCGTGCTGGTGAACACCCATGAAGCATTGTCCAACCACTTCAGACGAATGCCCGCCTTTTGTTTTATGTGGGTGGTGCTCGGACTTGTGCAGGAGCTGGGCTTGGTGCGGAGCGGGAACAGGAGCTGGAGATGACGGTGAAGATGCTGCGAGAAGAGCTAGCTTCGTTTGAGGCGGAGGTGGCTGCAGCCAGGGCTCATCAGAAACACAAACAGAGTGCGTGCGCCCGCCGCAACCCCCAGCTTGTACGGCTCTCGGCCTAGATAGAACGAGGAGCCGTTTGCTAGATTCTTGTATCATAGACCAGATGTGTCGGCTTCTTTAGGAGTGACTTGTTGCGAAGTAAATTTTTGAATTGTTGGGTGCTATCAAAGCTTTTGGGCGTGGCAATTGTTTTTCTAGGTTTGCCATTCAACCTTTCTTGAGTTTCCAGAATCGCGTGTCTAGAACATCACATTGTTTCAAATGCACATCATGCCAATGACCGATTGAAATGATACCATAAGTGAAAGCAAGCATCTTCGACCAAGTCACGTCACATGGTGTTGCTGGATATATATAGCGCAGTCTTGCGGACCTCCCCCAAGCGTGCTGTGCTGTTGTTCGCTTATTTTTTGGACCCGGAATAGCTTGACAATTGTCATATAAGAGATAGACGCCGATCAAAATACGTTGCCGATATTCAATTGACGACGTGTACCTATTCATCTTCACTCACAGCAAAAGAAAGCCGCACTCTCAAAAATGTGGTTTGTTGGCTTTCACTCTACTTTAAGATAATTCGTGTCAACAGATTCCTGAGGGCATGCTTGTGTCTTGTGCTTGACGAATCATCCCTTGGGATTCAAGCCGGTTGCTGAGAGTGTGCAGAGCAAGCCAACTGGGTTTTGGTACTCTTTTGGGAATGTCAACTCTTGGTATCTAGGACTCCGGTGGCATGTTTGTTGGCGTGACTTTCCTCCCATCGCATGTATCGGATGGACATATCCCGGTTGGTAGTAGTTCCATTCATGCTATGGACGGAGCCGGCCATGTCATGCACACCAAACTCTGTTTTGCCAGACGTGTGCTTCCGACTTTGACTTGGGCACTTGAAACCCTAGACTCCCCTCTGTACGTTTTTGTTCGTACTCAGCTGCCAATTTTTGAATGTGACCTTGCTTTGTGGAATGTGGTTACTCCGTGTGAACTCCCCTCCCAATAATTTCGATTGTACCCGCACCCAATGTGCTCAAATTGTGCAGGACGCGGCTCATGCCCCATCATGGAACTCGCTGGACTACTGAGAAGCTCCATAACGCTTTTCTGATGGTACATAATGGGTTGTCGGGCTGGGGTTGCACCAGGCGTGAGTGTGCTATTGGAGAGGTGCTCGGCGGCAGAGAAGCGCTCTATGGAGGCGGAGAGCAGGCTGGAGGAGGAGCTGGAGCGCGCCCACAAGGCTCAGACCGACATTGTACAGCACCACCACTGGCCCGCCAAACTGCAGACGCTGCCCGGTGTGGAGACGCCCGAGGATGCGCTGCACCTGCTGGGTGGGTGAACGTCGCTCCTCCACAAAGCGCATGCAGGCTTGTTGTGTTGCCGAAAACGGAACAAGTGCAGGGGTGCGAGTGAGATGGAGAGTGAAAGAGAAACGGGGTGGAATAAATGGCACGACCAAGGGAAAGAAAGAGCGCCTTGGTTGAAGGAATTGATATATTATTTGAAGGAATGAGTGCGTTGGTTGTAGGAATTAGAGATTTGTTGAAGGCATGTGGGGAACAAGTGAGTATTTGTTTATGAATGAAAGACCATGGGTGAAAAGAAAAGGAACCAATGATATGGATGAGAAAAGTATAAAGCTGTGTATGTTAGAATGAGTGTGCTGTTTCTAGGAATTCCAGTGAGCAAGAGCAGGAATGAATGCATGTTTTTGAGGACTTTGATGATTGTAGCAAAGGAACCAGTGAAGGGTTTGGATATATGGATGGAGTGAATGTGTAGAATGATCAAGTTGTTTTTTCATAGCTGGAGAATGCTTGGGTGAGACAACGGTCTGAAATGTTTTACGGATCAAATTAGGAGAGTGGGCAAGGGGAACAACAAGCGCGGCTGTTGAAGGAACGGTCCAGTTCCTTCAAATACGACTGGGAGCATGGGTGTTCTGGATAGAGTCGTGTGGGGGCGTGAGGAAATCGAGTATGCAACGGAGGGCACAGCAGGAGTGAGCAACTTGGGTAAGAAGGGGAGTGACAGAGCGATTGCATGAAACAAACTGGGTGGTTACGGAATGCATCGGATGTGATGGTTGAATGAGCCAGTGAATGGATTCAGAAAACAAAGAAAGGTACACGTACACATGGAATCATTTCAATCGAGAAGGTAATAGTAGGAACTAGTGTGGTGGATAACAGGATACGGTTGAGTGTTTCCGTAGGACGAAATGAATGTATGGTGAGCAAGGGACAAGATAAAAGGGCAGATCGAACAGATGGGCTGTATATTGCAAACAACGGAAGGAGATTTGTGTGTACCAGCAATAGCATGCGTGAGCATGAAAGTTTAGAGACAATCACATAGTCTCCAGCAATATATGATATGAGTGCAAGAGACCAAACCACAGCATGTTATCTGGAAGGAATTTGTGGGTTTGAACTTGATGGAGCTGAATAGACTTGAACCGTTGATGCAGAGTGTACCGGAGTAAACGAGGGTATGCCTTACAGTGACGACACAAGCAGGAAATAGGTGCAAACAGGGAAATTTCATCAAGCACTGCAGGGACAGCAAGAAAATTCAAGGGCAGTATTGGAGGCATAGACAGGCAATCACTTCGGGTGGCATACTTGGTTGGTTGTCAGCTTGTGGCCCTGGGCAAGCACTGCCAGGGATAGTTATTGCTGGCGCCAATCATATGTCAAGCGCCAAGCTGACTGGTAAATCATCCCTGATAAGCAAGTTCTCATCGATATCCTAAGCAGCCACCATGATGTATGGTGGTTCAAAACTTTCATTCTACACGAGGGAGAGAACGAGCGCTTGTTTAAGAGGATTAAAGGTCAAGTCATTTCTTTGTCACAACGAACACACAGATGAGTTATGAAAGGCCGCTGCATAGGGATTATGTTTTGCGAGCACATGTCATGGCTATTGTGACAACGCAAGAATTTGTCGTTGGATGTTTTATTGTAGGCTTGACCTGCTTTCAAACTTTTGGTGTAGAGAATGCCTTCCACCAGTAAAACTGTCTCTGATTGCCTTATCGGTCACTTGAAGTGGCTAGGGGAGTGGAACTTCCCAGCTGGTCGAAGCTTCGTACAAGAAAGGGGATCCTATTGCAAAGCCTCAAATGATGCCAATTTTGTGCTCTTGTTCACAGGATATTCAAGAGTGTCTTTGGTTAGGATGGTGTTCACGGTGCTGTGATAAAGTGTGAAGCACTTGTGTCGGTATCTGTGCAGCAAATCTGCAGAATGAGGTTGCACACTCTGAAGCCAAGATTGGAAAGGAGCGCCAGGCCGTGGCCACGCTCACAGTGGAGCTTGACCACTTGAAAGCGACGGTGAAGGAGCACGAGTTACGTTACGCCACCGCTGCCACTGCCCTCGCGGACGCAGAAATCAACGCACAGGTTAGTGTAGATCGAACCTCCCAGCTCGGAGGAGCTAAAGGAAATGATCCGCCTGTTTCACGGTGCAGGGCAGAGACCGTGGCTGAGGGTTATGGTCCCTCAGAAACATATGTGGACTTTGAAGTCAGTTCTGATTTGTGTTATTTTTGTTGGTGTTGTTGATAGGAGAATTAGCCGGTCTGAACAATTGCTGGTTTCCTCAGAATTTCTGAGGATGCCATCGAACTTTGCAATTGTTTGAGCAGACCTTGTGAAGGTCGTTGCATTCAAAGGGTACCAGGAAAGCAGACATGAACACAACCCTAAATTGCACAATGACGTTCAAGAGCATGAAATCAGTGTGTAGTACTTTCATTCGGTCACTGTGTATCCGAGAGCGCCGAACAAAGTGGATGATTTTGTGTCTGTCAGGGCCTCCATTGAACCGCATTACTAAAACGTTCTGCTATTTAAACATTGGGAACAACAAATTGTGCCAATTCAATCAAATTTATACGAAACAGGGGTTTGTTGATTGGAGTCGTACCTCAAACGGTACTCATGTTCAATTGTTGCACATATTCCGTTCACAGGCTAGCGAGCGCCGTGCCACCCTCCTAGCGCAAGAAAAGGCCAGCCTGCAAAAAATGCTCAACTCCTACGAAAACGAGAACGTCATGAAGACCCCGCCAGGTCCGATTTCTTTGGTTCGGTCGAGGATATTGGATATCGTGCTGCAAGAGCAACTTGATGACAACTCTGATTCCTCGGTGACGTTTGGCGGAATATGGTGATTGGCAGATTTCCACCTACTCATTTCTTGGGGCACTCTGAATACCAGATTGGCTGTCTCAAAAGCACGCGAGGTTCTTGCACTGCATGGCATAGCGCAGGGTCTGCCTCCAAAATGGACGGCGCAGTGAAACAGCACAACGCTGAGCTGGAGGACTCCTTGAAGAAAGCCCATGCGGAGATCGCCTTTCTGTCCAATGCACTCAACGAGAGCGGGGCTACCAGCGCTGATGTGCGCAAGGTGAAGCGATATTCTTGATGGTGAAATTTCTCTCCCTTGGACAAAGAATTCGAATGAGTCCGTCGGGACGCAGCTGGAACTTATCTTGACGACGATGAGGCCATTCTGTGGACTGTATCTTTCTAGTTGTTTCATC
The DNA here is from genome assembly GCA_018697155.1 of Pyramimonas parkeae. Classification (NCBI taxonomy): domain Eukaryota; kingdom Viridiplantae; phylum Chlorophyta; class Pyramimonadophyceae; order Pyramimonadales; family Pyramimonadaceae; genus Pyramimonas; species Pyramimonas parkeae. The sequence continues at coordinate 5,170 of NHOP01000041.1, read as the reverse complement.
GGACGAATTTCAATTACGAACTTGAGGTGCTTTCTTGTAGATGTAGGGGTGCATTGATGTGTGGATTTGGTTGTGTCTGGGTCGTCGTCGCATGCTTCAGATGATGATTTTGTGTGTCTATGCGCTCGCTTGATTAAGACTACGTATCTATTTGCTCTTCATTGTTCCAATGCCACAGCATTTTCAGCACTGTTACTGCCTTGATGTTTGCGTGTTTTTTTGTCGCTTGTGGATTGGTTTCCCGCATCCAATATTTCATGGCGTATATGCAGAATTTGGAGTTAATGTCCAGGCGAACAAAAGATGCGGAGGCAAAGTGCGCGAGCTTGGAACGGGAGAATGGTAGTCTAGCCAAAGAGTTGGCCATGCTTGAGATGAAAGTGGGCCGGGGTGAATTCGATCGCAAGACTACCAAGGTGCTCACAGTTTCCAGCCTTCTAGAATAGACACCAACTGTGTTGAGGACAGATTCCTCAAGTTTCAAGCCAATTCTCAAGTTGGGTATCAACACGACAGCCACAGATTACATTTCAAGTTACAACATGCATGCTTTTGCATGTGTGTGCCACTTTATAAGCGTCATTTTTTTCTGCAGGGCTTGGTTTATTTTGAATCATTGATTATTTTTAGAACATTTTTCAAGAGTTTTGGGCCTGTTGGTCAGGACAGTTGATTTCACTTTGATGCTCTTTTGCTGCTGTTGTTGTATTGCGGATCCCTGTAGGTAGCGGGCGGATCGACGATAATCTGCATCCTTCTGCATCAAGACTATCACTGATGATCGTTTGCGAGGTATCATTGCTTGTCCCATATATCCGTCCTTGTTTTCAATGTAGCAAACTGCGACACTCTTACATCTTCACAAACAGGTGCTGCATCTGAAGATGAATCCTGAGAAGGAAGCTTTGAAATCGGTGGAGGTAAAGGAGCTGGACAGCCTTAAAGTGGAAAACGAGGCGCTGAAAGCCTCCCTGCAGACTCTGGAGAAAAAGCTCACGAGTTCCAACAGCAGCGCCAATCCACACGCAGAAGGAGCAGCGCGCATGGCTGTGGTGGAGGTGGGGCACACTGCCGGGGCATTGCCGTTACAAGGATGTGAACATCGGTTTTCAAAGTAACGTTGTCACTTACGAAACGCATATCAGGTTGGGATTAGAGGACGCTATAGAGAGGCAAGGTCAAACCGGGATTTGAGGTCGTTCCGTTTTCGGTGGAGTATATTTTCAAGTATGGTGTGACCGCCCATGTGCACACTGACTTGCTGTGAAGTCTGGAAGCTACAACTATCGAATACAAACATTGCATATCAATTTTTGATTTTGTGGGAAGAATCACGCGAATGGGTGTCGGGACTTGGATCGCGCTGCGTTTTGCATGGTTCCATGCCACAGGCAGAAGCAGCCGTGGCAAAGCGGCGTGTATCGGACTTGGAGAAGCGTGAGGAGCGATACAAGCAGATCTTCAAGCAGAAAATTCAGACCTTCCGAGAGGCATGCTATAAGATATTTGGCTACAAGGTGAGAAACACTTGAAATTGCGATCCTGCGTTGACAGTGATGTGATTCCCATGCGGAATTTCTCTGATTGAAATTCTAGGTGGTGGATCTGATTCCCAGTGAGGTGATATAGTGTTGCTCCTTGCAGTAATGTATCAAGGGATGCGCTGGCTTGCCTGTCCGCGCACCGAGAAATAGTATACGAACCAATTTTTCAAAGGTTGACGAGTCCTCTTGTATTTGTGTATAAAATTTTCACTATTATTGTCAGAGTTGTTCTGTTCATTGGGCACAATTCTTCTGGGCGTACTGCGAGAACGTCCACCTGCATAGTATTAATGGTAATGTACACGCGACATGACTGCTCATCAGTTACAAAGGTGAACCCTGTTTTGTTGCAACTGATTTCGAATTCCTTGACGTTGAGACACTACCATGATATCAATTTTGCAGGTGAGCAGAAACGGCTATGACGTCATAGATTTCCTTTCTTCGCTCTTCGTTTTGATTCATATAATATTTATTTTCCATGGAACATTCCGCAATGAAAAATCCCTTGTAGCTGAATGTCTTTAGTTCTTAATTATAAAGTCTGATTCAGGTCATGCAAAAGGCACACTGTATGTGCCACCATTGCAGGAGAATAGGAATGATGGCTTGTTCGTGTGTTTTTCTGATATAGCGCGCACAAGCAATACCACCAAGCCTTAGTCGTGGTGATGCGGCTTGCAGGTTGAAATGAAGGATGCCACGGATGGTGACACAACATTTGTGCTACGGTCCATCTTCACGGATGAAAGCGACACCCTGATATTTACCTATAAACAAACTGGCGAAGTCATTTTGGAAAATTCGGCGTACACGACTGAGGATAGTGAAGTCAAGAAGATGGTGCGACGTGCCTATGCATTTTGCTTTGAAAGACACCAGCGCACTGTGTGTTCGAAGCTTGCTTTTACCTGATCCAATATCATTCACTGTGATGTGATTGTATTCGATATTTGGCGTGCAGAGCCATTGCTATCCATGAAGAGTCACTTGCACTCTCTCAGCAACTCGAGGTGTGATGTCTGATTTTTCTTTTGTGTTGAGTGCTGAAATATGCGTCTTTGTGGTGGCTCCAGGTGGAGACTTTCGTAAACAAGTTCAGATCCATACCTGGATTCACAGCGAATCTCACTATGGAGCAGTTCAATCGGCACACTTTAGCATGCTGATCCGGTTCAGAGCAGTTCTTTTGATATGTAGTACATGATTTGCTTTTGCAACATTCAAAAAGAGAACAATGTATTAAACGAAAGCTGTAACTATGATTAAGGGTGAGGATGTCATGACATGCTCAGTACTGGTGTTTGGTAGATTCCCATGATCTCGACTGACGAAAGAATAACTAGGCATGTCTCATCAAAATTATCGCCAGAAGCTTGGACGTAGCAACTGGTGGTAGTTGTGGATCATTCATTCTACAAATACCACCTCATGAGAAGATTTGGGGACTTTTGATGCATACCCACAATTGCCGGATGGTAGTTATTCTGTTTGTTTGTCGTTTATGTGACCTTGTCATGTGGATTATACAATCATTATTTTCCGAACACATCAAGAGCATGTGAGCTTTATTTATGAGATTCGCTCGCATTTGTGTCACAGGATTGCCGAGTACTAGCTGGTAGATTACTGCGTATGCGTGAATAGGAGATGTGGATGAGGCTGGATAAAACTTATCAATTATACAATCAACAGTACTGCAAACGGAATACGCACCCCTATTGGGTTGAAAATATATGTTGCTCATGGTAAACATTCAACAGTGTTAAAAGTATGATGGTTATGCACTATTGCGTTTGTTTGTAGGTCACAGAGAGGAACACATGCCAAATTTGATACATTTCGAAAAAAATAATGTCCCAGTGGTGTATGAACATGCTCAAATTTCGCCTTATCTCTATTTTTATATTATTGATATCTTCCTGCACCGTGTATGTTATCTGTTTTCTAGGAAACAAATCATGTGCCTCTGGAGGTTGGAGGATATCGTTGATCCTATGTCTTAGGCAAATTCATCCTTATACTTGTTGGCATCATGCATATGTCATGCCACGCGCTCGCTGCGCGACAACTCTTCGTACCGCACATGCTTTGTGCCAGACAGCATAACATGCTTTGGATGCGTCAACATTTCTTCATCCCCAACGACCGCGTCGACCGCCCCATCCCCATCCACGTCCCTGCAGCAGAAGTCTCAAATGAAAAATGGTCACATTTTGTGTGAGCAGTCTCTTCAGAGCTTAAATCGTCACTCCTCATTAATTTCCCGTCATCGACTTAGCGTGATATGTCTGCATTATGTCAAGTAAGTGCAGGGACGAGACATTCACCATCCACAACATGCATTTAAAAGATGCATTCACATTGCAACAAAAGATGCAACATATGCTACATCACGCGAATGAGCCCTTGATTCGGGAAGTTTGCTTGAAGCTCGGGGATTCGGATGCTTCATCATCACTGTGACAGCCAAGCCATGATACCGCATTTGTCTGATCCCTTTCGCCGTAGCACGCGTGTTGACTTGCGTGACGGTAGTACCGGAACGACGATATCCAGAGCCGCATTTCAGGCATGACTATTCACAGAATCGCGGAACTCGGTACACCTGGCATGCCAGCACAAACGAATGTCCACTGTATTGCGTTGTGTCCCATTCTGTGTGAAGAAACTGCGTGTGCGCAAGCATGATGCTAAAATAAACGAAAATGGGTCATGTGCCTCGCATGCGAACTGCAATGGAACGTGAACTGTACCCTCGGGGGGCCGTGCCCTCGTCGACACCAGGGACACCAGCCGGAACGATATCCATAGCCACTCCAACCTCGACCCCCACGTCCCCAGCCTCCTCGATCAGCTGATGCAAGTTGGATGCCAACCGATGGGATGTTGGTTGTCGGTGTCATAAGCAGTAACGTTAGCAACATGACCGTGGCGAGGGTACGTGACGATGTGCTGTGGCTTGCGGCACCCATGTCGGTAGCTCGGCTCTGTACGCGCGGTGGACGCTTGAAAGCTATATGATAGGATCAAGCTCTGTATTTGTCTATATACGTTGCATTTGCGTACCCACTAAGGTGTGTTGCTACGTGCGCACTCACCGAGGTGTGCTGTTCCATAGGATGAGAAGTTGTAGCACTTGTCGGCAAACGGTTCATTGTTCCGTGCACAACTAAGTACCCACCCACACGCACCGTCATCACCATTCATACTTGAAATGATACTTCAACCGCGCAACGTGCGGACTCGTTGCGATCAAATGAACGGTCGTATTTATTCCATTACAGGTCAGCAACATATATCCTCGGATAGCGTTTGTATTTACGCACAACCGCACAACAACCGTACAAGTCCACCTTGTTACATTGTTCAGAACGTGAACACGATAAGGAGAGTGACGACGAGATTGCTTCTGTATGCGCCAATATAGTATCGTGTCTAATGTTCACGTTCTAAGTACTCAAGTTATGTAAACCATCTTGAAAGAACGATCTGATTAGATATACATGGAGAAACAACCCACTTTAGCAATACGCAGAGCAGTTACTGTCACAGTATCAGAAAAATCCCACAAAGGCGAGTAATATGCGATGGCAATCACTATGTATGGCATCCAGGAATTCATT